>CM021100.1:94305036-94520822 GCA_007115665.2 Sequoiadendron giganteum
CCAATCCCTTTATCATTTAGGGTTGCTCTTATAAAGCACTCACCCTTCATTGTATTATCTAGACCAAATCTCCTTGAAGTCTCTTGAAATCCATGGAAGTTTTTCATTCTGTAAGTTTTTCTTGTTGAAGAATATAGCAAATCATTGTTTGCAAATCTCTTGCATGGAAGGTTTCTTTGTTTGTTGGTTGATCTTGTGTCTCGTGTTTTTCACGATTCTAACATCAAAAACATCACTTGTTTAACATGATACTAAATTGTCACATGCCCCATTATTGAAATTACTTGTAACTATAGTTTAACATTTTCTCCTTACAATTATGTACAAAAACACTAAAATCCATAAATCATCATCATCTATAAAAACTAAACTATACTCCTAAATATCAAAACACAAAACTATGAAATTAAACAACATGATATTATTAATTAAATACTTTTAACATTATATTATTACTAAAATACTTTTAACATTATAGTATTACTAAAATATCTTAAACCTATTATTGCAATATCCTATTTCTAATCAAATGTAACAAAAAATAAATATTAAACTATCATATTTCTTAAATAAAAAGTCTAAGCCTAAACTTATTCTCACTAAACATAAACTTAACCCTAACATACTTAAACCTAAAACTATTGTAACAAAACACACCACTCCTTCTTCGTAGTCGTAGGCTCCAAAGACAACATGTCCAACATGAATAGAGTTGTCATGAGAAGCAATGTGTGCAATTTCCTTCTTTGTGGAAGGCAAGAGGTATGCAATATATGTTTAATATTTTTCAAGTTCTTTTGATCACCTTATCATTGCTCACATTGTTACATTTATTTTTTACAATCATTTTTGTTCACCTATAACTCAAATGGCAAGTTTTTCATCAAATCAATCCCCTCAATCAACATTCAAGTCAGGTTGTGAGGTTTTCGTTTGTAGAAAATGTGTCATTCAACACAAGAAAAGTTACAAGGATTTTTATTTTCCTATGGTTTGCACAAAATCCAATAGGTGAGGTCTTTTTATACCTTACTAGGGAAATTACCCATTTGTTAATGATTTAATGCAAATCTATTTTCCTTTTTCTATTAGGTTTTTTCACATTATAATTTTGGAGCTTGAATGGTATAATTATCTTAATGTTTTTTCTCCATGTTTATGATCTTAAGTCATATGTGGCTTTTCATCTTTGATTCAACAAATACTAGCTCCTTTGACATAATGTTAACATCATAATCACTAATAGACCTAGGATATGTGGGATGTGGCTATTAGAGGGACATGTCATTTTGAATTGGAGTATATGAGTAATCATATGGCTATATCACATCTAAATATAGTCCCAAAGGAGATGGGGATATGGAGATGGGGTGCTCTTCTCTAAAGACAAGAGTCCTAGTGACAATGGTCAAGACTCTATATATAATTGGCCCTTCATTTTAATTGATGGTGAGACCTAGGGCATAAACAATAACCCCACGATTATTGAGGTGAATATAGGAGTTACTCAAATATTTCCCAATAAACTTCAACTCACTTGTACCATCTTAGAGGCATTTTTTTGTAAGGAAACCTAAATGCATTTGAAATGTAAACCTTATTTCTTGAATGGATCTTCATGAATGCATACACTGCAAATTTGAAATAAATCTAATTTTTAAGGTATAAGCTTAAATACGTAGCACTTTTTTTGTACATAGGAAACAACAATAAATCTAGTTTATGAAAAAATCAATACAAGTCATATACGATAGAGAAAAATCTCTTGTGGTATTTTATTTTATTATGATAGGGAAAACCCTCTTGTGGTATTTTATTTTATTATGATAGGGAAAACCCTCTTGTGAGTTATAAAGTGCAAGGATGGATATGACTAAGGTATTATATTTTCTTGTGATGTTGCAAGTATGAGTAGTTGGTATTGTCATTGATTTCAACAGGCTTATGTTTGTGTTGTCATTGATGACTAGTGATGGTTGAGAAGTTATGATTTTTCTTTGATTAGTTTCATTATGTTGTTATTTGTAAGTGTTATTGATGTCAACCTCTGGTGTTGCTTTGATAAGCTTATGTTTATGGATGTATAGTTGAGTTGCAGAGTTGCAGTTGGTTTAGTGGTGATAAGGAAGTGTTGAAGATAAAGAGTATGTGTGTCTGGTGCTTGGTTTCCAAGTGCTTTTGAGAAAATTTGAATAAAAGAGGAAATAGTGTGTTGTAGAGGTGTGTTTGGTGTATGGAGTGGTGTTATGGTTTTGCTCCACATTTCTTATATCTTAAAGAACTGCTTTCACATGGTTCAAATATATTGATCAATGATGTTCATAGATGTTATATCCAAAATATCTTGGTCTGGATCGTTGTGTAGAGAAATTTGTGTTCACCAGTGTGTGAGTTGTGTTGTAGTAGTGTCTAGAGAAATGGTTTTGCTACGCATTTCCCCGTAGTTTAGTTTCAGGTCTTGCGGTTTTGGAAGTATGCTTACAAGGTTCATATCTACCTTCAGTTGAAGTTGTTCATGGTTTGGTGCTCCACAAGGTGGTTTCTTGAGTTATAGTATATGGAAGGTTGTCTGAGTGTACTAGGTGTGTACATTCTTCAAGTGAAATTTGTGAAAGAATTTGTTGGATTTCAGGGTGTTGGTGGAATATTTTAGATTGTGTTTAAGTGTTGTGTGTGGTCCATGAGTCATCTTTAGAGTTGAGGAAGCGTGTACTTAAATTTTAATAGTATTACAGGTTCGTCCGACCTTGGGTGTTCACACTAATTATGGATTTGCTTCGGTGATTTTGGAAATGTGGTGTGGCATATATGAATGGATTTAGGTCTAATTTAAGGTGTGATGTGGTCCGCCTTCATTCCTTTCCACCACGAGAATGTTTTGGTGTTGACCTAATTTGAATTTACACAGTTGAGGTGCATAGCCGACTTTGGAGAATATTTTCAAGGTTGAAGAAGGTATAAATAAGTGTTGTGTTGATGGAGGAAGATAGTGTAGTGTGTAATGCAAATTGCAGAGTTGTGAAGTGAATTTTTTTGAAGTGTAGTGTGAGCTTTAATGAGTTAGACTATTGGAAGTAGTGAGCAGAAGGTGTCTATAATCTTCAAAAAGGTTGTGAATGTGTTAGTGATGTTGTGGTTGAATATTCTATTGCATTTATATGGATCTCTCACTGTAACATTCTTATTTCTTTATTTGTGTAATCTAGTAGTGAGCCCTTCTTTCTTCTGGGTACTAAGCCCTTTGTATTTGGTGTTGTAATTAATTTATATTGTGAGCTAATACTCACAATGGTTTTGTTGAACAAGACAACTAAGAGGGGGGTGAATCATTTGTGACAAATTTTAACCTTTAGAAATTTCACCAGAAATTAGATCAATTACAAATCCTTTACTTTGCTAAAATGATTAAACATTAAGTGCAAAGGCAAAAATTGAAAAAGCATCACACATACATAGTAACACCATATTTACGTGAAAAACCCAATAAGGGAAAAAGCATGGTGAGGATTAGCTCACAATATAAAGAATATCAAAATTGATTACAAAGGCTCACTACCAGAGTAGGCTCACTGCCAAAGTAGGCTCACTACCAAAATAGGATTCACTATCCAACAAGGGCTAACCACCCTAAGGGATCACTGCATTGCATATACAAAGAAGATAGAAGAGATGTGTTATAGAGAGAAGACAATCTCAATGCAACAGAGATTTCCACCATGACTCACTCAACCACTTGCAAACATGCATGAATGATAGAGTACACCTTCAGGTCACTACATCTGAAAACTCGGTAATTATATTTCACATTGATCTGCCAAACTTGCATCACATACACACTTTTTTGCATCTATCTTGCTTTATTTCTTTGCATACATTTCACTGATATCTCATCCTATATTTATACCATCTTCAACTTTGAAACATATCCAAAGTCGGTCATACATCATTTAAATTCAAATTAAGTTGGCACCAAAACATTTTAGGGTGGAATTAGAATGAGGGCGACCCAAACACATGCTTGATGAGGACCCAAATAAGTTCCAACATGCTTCATGAACCTCAAAAGTAGTGTTTAACACAAGGTCGGCCAAACTAGTATAAAACACATAGAACAATGAAGCACACACAACTCTTAACACAATCCAATATTTCTAGAAAACAAAATTATCTTCAACACGATCATAACAGCTTAACTCTATAACCACAAGTCATAAGACTCAACCAAGAAGAAATTCCAAGCAACTACATTTCTCCCAGACCTTAGCCAAATACCCTAAAAAACATAGTTCACAATTGATGAACATAACTTGCACTGAACAATGATCTAGAAACCCAAAATCTGGATATAGTAGCTTTCAACAACCATGATCAACATATCTAAACCACATGAACATAAGAGAAAATCCCAGAGAAAAACCTGGAGCAAACACTAAACACCGACTACCTTTCTTCATTACAATTTTCTCAATATCCTCGCTATATATACAACTAATAACCTACATCCATGGCATCAATGACAATAGCAACCCGTTGATAACCAATTAACTAGTTGACATTAATGACAACACCTTCATTCTTGCAACAGGTTTTTCCCTTCTTTGGGTTTTCATTTCTCCAGGTTTCCATGTAAATTTGGTGTTTTATTGTGCATGGTGTTGATGTGTTTCAATTTATGTTATTTGCTTTCATGCTAAATCATTATAACAGATTAAGGGTTAATTAAGTTGATGTGGATCTAAATGTTTATGAGGGTTTTGATATTTTAATGTACAACTGATTCACCCCCCTCTCAATTGTCTTGTTTATTTAACATTAGATCTATTCATACAATATGATCTAAAAAACTATTTCGGTAATCTAACTTCCCCTCCACCACCTTCTATAATAGCTTGATTGACTAGACCGAGCCTCGACAAACTAAATGCCTTAATACCAAGTCAAGTTGTTTTAACAAAACTCTTTATGTGCCCTAAGGAATGTCATGAGTGTAAGTTAGCAATCCATTAGCTAAAGAATGTCACATTGATAATGACCCCAAATGTGAAGCCACTTGCAAAAGTAAGAAAATTTCATCTTAGATATTTATTTTATTTTGGATTGAAAAAATTCTTTGTAAGTTAGATTTGAGTATGCACAATAAAGTAATACGTTTGATATTGTGTGCAGTGAAAATTACACTTTAAATGCAAGGAAAACAAATTAAACCTAGAAAAATGCAAAATTCAAGCAAACACTCGAATTAGGGCCATAAAGTTCATACCTGCTCCAAGTTGGACGAAAATAGAGTGCCAATGAGCTTGATCCAATGATTGCCCCTTTAATAGGGATATGATGTGTGATATATTGTGATTTTGGCATCATAATAGTAGTATTTGCTCAAAGGATGGATTTGCAAGATGTCTCAAGGTTACATGTAATGGATGATTGTGCAAAATGACTAAGTGTAGTCATTAGCAAGGGGTGGGAGTGAATTAAGGGTTGGGATTAGATCTTGGAGAATGGAGGGTTGAGATGTCTTGAGACATATCAACCCACATGGTGGTGACACTTGTCACCATGAGAGGGAATGAGAGGAAGAAGGTACTTTGTAAGTACCATGGGAGTATGGGTAAGATCTCCATCATATTAGGGATTTATTGTCCAATCTTCCCAAATAATTGGGAAGGTATGACAAGAGGAATTAAAAATTCCCTTTTAATGTGCATGGGGGGAATAAAAAGAACTAAAAATTCCTTCATGGTATGGGTTGCTTATCCAAAAGGAGAAAGCATCAATGAAGGGTTGACCAAGGAGTGTCATAAATGACAAGTTGATTAGGCTTTCTTAACCATAGGATTAGATTGTGTAAGCAAGGTGGTTGGGTGAGGGATTAGGCTAGTGCAAGAGGATTAGGAGGCCACTTGCAAAAGTTGGAGGATGTGACACCTCCTAATCATGGATTAGCAATGTGCACTTTCCTAATGATAGGATTAGGAAAATGGATTAGGATTAAGAAATAATTATGGACGATTTGACTAGGAGAGAGAAGAGAGAAAGTGGATGAATTAAAAATTGAAATTAATTCATGTGGGATATATGTCTAAATTAAATAAATGGGATATTTATTTAATTTAGATAAGAAGGATTAAAGGGAATAAATTATTCTATTAATTAATTAAATACTTTAAGGATTTAGAGGACTTTAGAAAAATTAGTGATATTAATTAAATAATAGCAATATTATTTAATTAATACAGATAAGAAGATATTTTAGATGAAATATGGATAAATTTGACCAAATGTGAATGGTCAAATTTAGGTGTCTACATTTTGCCCCTCTTCGAAATATTGTTAAAATAATGATGTTTCGAAGAAAAATAAAATATAGCTGACTCAATAGAAGAAAATGAGTGAAGGGATACCCCAACATGGAGGAAAAGATAGCACAAAAGAAAAAGTGAAATATGATAGGATGATGCCCCTTGAGAGGGTTGGATGAGAAAAAAAGGGGTTCGAGTGGCTTCTCAATAGAGAAAAATAAAGGTACCAATAGGACCGCAACAAAAAATGATGAAGAATGGCAAAAGAACGGAGGAAAAGGAAGCTACGGGGAGCAAATAGGAGTGAAAAGAAGAAATTAGGGTTAATGGGGTAATTAGGGTTAGCTATAAATATTAATTAGGGTAGATTACTATTCATTTTTACCCTAAACATTTGAGAGATTTGAGAGAGCTAGCAAAGAAAAATGCCACGTAGATGCCAGATTTCCCACCAGATCGATGTTGTGACCTAGCATGAATGTAGAGAGGAGAGTGTCGTGCCTAGGCATAGTCTTTGACTTTTCTTCATACATTTTGATTTTCTACATTTATGATGAGTCAAAGTCAATGAACAGGTGGATCCGCCCATGTAGGTAGACAAGCGGATGCGTCCTTGACAGGCGGATCCACTAGGGTATGGGAAATCATGCTGAAAGGTGGTTGCGCTCGGGGATGGGAAAATGCGCCTATGGATAAATGGATTCACCAGAGGAAAGGTGATTCTATGATAGATGGATATGTTTCTTGATGGGCAGGTATATAAAAGGGGTTGATCCGCTACATAGGTAGATCCACAACTAGATAGGAAAATATGCACCGACCTGCAAGGGTGGATGTGTTAGAGGAAAGGCAGATGCACACCTGGATGTACAGGGGCAAATTCACAGATGAATAGGTGGATGCACATTGGCCCACAGGAACAGATGCACAAGAGGATGGGCGGATATGCCAAAAGGTGGATCCATGAGTCAATAGGCAAATGCATGTAGTCCCTTAAGGGTTGATGTGCATGGGGAGGGGTGGATACACCAAGGGATGAATCTACTCTATGGATGGGCAAATCCGCTGAAAAGGAAGATCTACCAAAAAGAAGAGAAATTAAGGCAAAAGAAATTTAGATAGAAAGACTTGACATATTGATGGATGGATGGATGGATGGATGGATGCAAAGCATGAGTTTGAGGACTCATGAGTAGTGGTCAACGGTGTTGAAACTAGTGAGGGGGTTTGGAGTGGATGATTGGGCATTGTTGGATGTGTGTGGTTTGGCATATGTAGCACATATGTCAATGTTGAGGGAACACCAGCCCATGTTGATGTCAGGGTAAAAGTACAAAGTTGTGTCACACTTTATAAAGGAAACGATCAACACTAATCCAACTTTTAAACTTGAATCACTAAAAAGTGGCATATGTTTTAAATTTTGAAATGATGTAAACTAGTAAAATGTGTATTTTTTAGTATATTTTATGTTTGTATTTAAAAAAATAAATTAAAACATTATTTTAAACTAGTTTTTAATAAATTAACACTATAATTTAGTTGTTGATAAAATACTAAAAAATGAAGTTACATGAGACATCAAACTTTTTATAGTAAATTTTTTTTTCTTTCAATTTTTTTTTATGTGTATTTATAACTTGAAACTTTAGTGCATGGATATATTTTTTCTAATTTTGATAAATATATATTTTTAAATAAATATTAAAATGTGTGCGTATCAAAAAATAGTTGCTTCCATTTGACGTCAACTTTCATATTAAATATTTATCTAAAATGGAAAAAAAATTATACCATCTTGATATAGATTCTTTTATCTAGTGCATCATATTTTTTTCAATTTTTTTAATATTTTCTAGTATTTTTCCTTGCCATGGTAATCAACATAATATTTTGTGTTAATAACCTACTTTTAGTAAAAATAAAAAAATTAAATATAAATAATAATTAAACTATTAAAATAAATATATTTTTCAAAACTACACTTATGGATCTACAAAAGAGTATTTTTTATATTTAAAAAAAATGTTATTTACATGAGTAGTAGTTATTGAAATATCAAGTTTTTCAAATAATTTTATTTTTTTGGTAAATTGGCCTCAAAGTGGTGCTCTATATATTTTTAGCCAACAATTTTATTTAAAAAATTTGTGGAAGTATCTAACCTAGCTAGAATGGATCTTACTAGATCATATGTTTGACCAAAATTGTTTTTTAGTTAGAAATACTTAAATTCAATTATGCTGATAAGTTGGCTGAAAGTGTGACACAACTTTGTACTTTTACCTGACAACATTGGTGGAGCACTAGAGCTTAGAGACTTGTACTTTCCACCTCCCCATAGGGGAGATGACAGTCATCTAAAGGACGTGTGGCAGATCTTATGATTGCTAATCTGAGGAGTGAGGGTGGAGGTGTCTACTGCATAGGCAGTTTCATAGTTGCTATAGGCTATGTTTGGCAGGACAAACCTTCCATATAGAGGATGTGCATTAGATGTTGATGGATGCAGAGATAGTGTTAATCTTGACATTGTATTTATATGGATTGATCAATGGAGTGTTGCTACCTGATAGGAGTGGTTGATTCTTTAGTCTAACATTGGGAGAGGTAGTATTGGATATGGTGGGATGATCACAAAAGTTTGAATGGGGTCCTACCTACTGGCTAAATTGTACTGAAATATGCATGTGGTTTGTTATAGGAGGGGAGTGAGCTTGACTCACATCATGCTACTACAAGTATGGGCCTGAGAGCACATCTGGGCAATGAGGCTAGTTGGAGAGAGGTCACAAAGGGTGGTGGATGAGCCACTAGTGTTTACCTAGAGAGGTGCATTGCATTATGTCAATATTTGGAGCATGGTACCCTAGCAGAGGATGGATGAGCTCGATGCCAGGGATATTGTGTGGAGACCATATAAGGAGATGGAGGATTGGTATGGGGAGGATAGAGTGCACTATAGATATATGTTTGGGAGATGCTACCTGATTGGTTGATAGTGCTTCCTAATAGATGTGTACAGGCCTAACAAGGTGACACGCTAGTTCGACGTGGTCTAAGACATACCATAGCCCAAGGAGAGGTTTGCACGACTATCTAGAGATAGGACTATGGGGCCCACATATCGTGAAAGAGTGGTCATAACATCATGAAGGGATTTGATGGAGGTCATATGGAACTAGAGGGGAGGAGTGGATGACCTAGATGTGACTTGACGATTTGCAAAGTGGTGGAGTAGGAGGTCGAAGGTATTTATGCCTCTAAGAGGAAAAGCAATGGGAGCAAGGAGAGTAGCTCCAATGGAGGTGGAGGAAACAACTAGACAAGAAGGATGGAGGGTGTAGAAGAGAGTAGTGCACCACGAGCAGAGGTAGGAGGGGGAGTAGGTGGTTGAGGAGGAGGTAGTAGTCAAGGAGGAGGATGTCGAGGAGGAGATAGGGGAGAGTGGAAATGAGTAGGATGGAGAGGGAGCGGGAGAGGGATAGGGAGAGGGAGAGGTGATGGAGGTGGATCTGGATATGTCGGGGTTGGAGATGGTGCCCCATGTACCACTATAGGAGGGGAGGAGAGGAGATGATGATCTGGCAGGGAGGGTGGTGATAGCAGAGAGCAGGATCACATAGTTGTAGGGAATTTTACATCAGGCCTTGGATTATGTGGAGAGTAGGACTATCGAATGGGATAGCCTATAGACATAGGTGGAAAGATAGTAGGGGGATATAGTGGGAGTGATCGTGGAGAGAGATAGCTTACAACTAGAGGTGGTCAAGTTTTAAGGAGAGTTGGCCACGATGATGATGGAATGGGATAGCCTGCGAGCATAGGTAGACACTGTACAGGGTGATCTAGCTACCATCACCATAGAGAGAGACACTTGATATTAACATGATATGCATGGGTGGAAGAGAGGAGTTGAATGTAAGTGGACATGGACAGGTACATAAGGAGCGAAACACCGTCAGGGCAAGAGGGACAAATATGCGCATAGTGATATGATTGAGTAGAGAGGCCCAGTACTACAAGGATATCTATTATGGAGTAGTGCCAACAATGGAGAGGAGGCCTACCTTTTTAGAGGCTATGATCTTTTTGGAAGAATTAGGAGTTTATCATTGATGTTTTTGTTGGCAACATGAGCACGGGGACAAGTACAAGGTATACTATTATGTGTTGCATTATTGCCATTGATGTTAACATGGTATCTTAATATGGAGAGCATGGTGTAGATCATTCTGGTTGGTTCTAACATGTTTTGGGATGTTTGTGGAAGACAATTTTACAAGAAGGTTTGATCTGGTGAAGGCATCTATGATGAAAAATGACTGTGTTTTTACTAGTGTTTTTGGGTATAGAGCATCCAGTTTTTGGGTCCACAATGGTCCGCAATTAACTTTTCACTCTATGGTTCTAGTATGTTTTTGTTGGTTGATAAAAGCTTTTAATTCCAGAACTCCATATTGTTTTGAATTTTGGTTTGAAAGATATGAATGATAGAAGTTTGACATAGCAAATTATAGTCACTACCTGTACTGTGCATGTGAGTAAGAGAGTCTGCACTTCTCCACATATAGGATTTTTGTTTTGTAGATCTAAGGGGATGTTGATAGATGTCAATAGAGTTTGAATTCCATATGGTATAGAATTTTGAGGTATGCATGATTGAATATGGGTATACAATTGATGAATTTTTGTATTAGGTCTTTTGCAGTGCCGACGTAATAGTTGTGAAGATATGCAAAGGTTAAATAAGTATTGTGGAGTTATGTGTGAGCTATTATATGTTCATGCCCACCTACTTCAATTCTTTTTAAGGATTGAATCTTGGTGTGAGGCGTGTGTGGAAGGATTTGAGATGACAAGTCATATATTGTATATTTTGTATGATACATCTAATTAAGTTGACCTAATGCATGTTATGCTTGAAGCAAATATATAAGCTAGATCATTTTTGGTATTTTGAGATATGAGAGACATATATGAGATGCGAATTGAGTGAATACTGTCAGAGCATTGTGAATTTAAGTTGTGAATGTTGAGTAAAATGTTAGAGTGATGCAAATGTAAAGGAAAGTAGTGTGTTAGATCAAAAATAGATGAAGTGTGTAAAGTCGATTTATTGAGCTTCATTGGAACTGTATAATTTTATGCATATGATAGATGCAATTGTAACAGTTCAATCTAGGATGTGAGCCACAAACTTTGTTCTATCTATTTTTCTCAGTGGGCAGTGATTCCACCTACAGTGAGCACTTTTGTAAATATATAACTGGTTATAATATATTGTGAGCTAATCCTCGCCGTGGTTTTTCCCATTTTGGGTTTTCCACATAAAAATCCTTGTGTTCATGCATTATGTGATGTTTTTTAATGTTTCATGTTTTATTTCATTTACTTCAATTAAATCTGCTAAGTGGATTGTATGTTTAAATTTTTGAATGGTTTAAAAGAATATTGATCCATCCCCCCTTTTAGTATTCCAGGTATTCAATAGAGCTTAAAGCAGAGTGGGTCCTTGAGGTCAAGATTGGTGAAGAGTAGCTCAATGGGACCGCCACAGGGAAGAGGAGGAGGACTGATTGAGTTAGTGCCACCATCCCCTACACATTCAAATACCAAAAGCAACAACTAGGTGGAGATACAAGTGTATACAAGCACCAATTTTGATAGATACATAGGTTTTTGCAGATGAGAGACCATGTACAAGCGGCCATTGATTCATTGATCAGGACATAAGTCCTAATGATATTATTCAGTCATTATTGTATTCATATTGATTCATGACCTTGATGTATCATATGTATATAGGCTTTGATTTTGACATACCTATACATGGACATTTGTATTATCTTGATGACACTCATGGATGTATGATGGACTATGATTTTGATGTTGATATAGGATATAGACTATGATGATGTCGATGATTATGGACATGGATGTTTATGACATGTATGCATTTATAGATGGTTTACTTATGACTATGGATGATTACAGTTATGATGCATGATATGGATTATGTTGTATGTTTATGCATATATGATGGTGATGTATATAAATATATAGATGGATGTATGCATGCATATGATTATGTTGATGTTTATGATATATGACACTAACCCTTTGTGATGCAGGACGTAATGAGATGTATATGGGATACAAATGTGATGAGGACTAACATGTGCTATGCAGGATGGATATGTATGCCTATATGTTATGATATCTAATGATGATGTGGTAATTTATGGTGTTTATTGATGATATGTGATGGATTTATAATGAAATGCAAATGGACTAATATGTAATGCTATGGAAACAAACCTAATGAAATATAATGAAATGTATGGTAAATGAACCTAAAATAAATGTCAACTAATGAAAGGATGTTTAAAAGACAAAATTTTAAACAACTTTATGTAAATGAAATTATAATCAAATGATGAAAAGATGCTTAGAATAGTAAATCCTAAACAACACAATGCAATGAAATGATGAAAATATGCTTAGAATAACAAATCTATAGATCCTAAATAACTTAATGCAAATGAAATGATGAAAATATTCTTAGGATAACAAATCTATATTATCCTAAACAACTTAATGCAAATCAAATGATGAAAAGATTCTTAGAATAATAAATCTATATTATCCAAAACAACTTAATCCAAATGAAATGAGAATGAAATAATGAAAAGATGAATGGATGATAGGTGTAACCATAGTGTACCAACCAAAACTAAATAAACTTGATGAGGAAATAAATGAGGGGACTCACTTGCACATTCAAAATCCAATGATTAGGAAAGAGACGATGGGAAAAATAAATAAAAATGAAGGAATGGTAATGGTATATGGTAGAATTGATGTCGGAGCATCTCAAGGAACTTGGCTGTCCACATCAAGTATTTTGTTCCAGTTGATTTGTTTTTCAATTTTAGTGTTGAATGTTCTAGTATTCCATAAATTCTCTATTTCAGATGCATTTATTCACTCTTGCAATCAAATACCATTTGATTTTCGATTTGGAAGCTATAAGAATATAATGAAATTTTCATTGATTAAATGAAATAAAAATAAAGAAACCAAAGGGATGTGAGTATGGAAGATTGACCAAATAAAATGAGTTTTTTGAAGAATAAATTAATTGTAATCCAAAATGTTGCCCCAACCGTGGAAATTTAAAAGGATAAAAATTAAAAAAAGAAAGAGATGAAATTCCAGACCACTTTGGAAGGGGGCATGGAATTTAAACAAGTAGAAAATAAATGAACAACAAACAAATAATAATAATAAATATACAAAGGAACAAAGCTACGGGCAAGGTGTGTGTAGAAGGAACTCTTACAATTTAAAAAAAAAATCTAAATTGAGTATGAGAACAGGGGCAGCGTAGAAATTTGTTGGTGGTGGGAATTGGTATAGTAGATCGAAAAGAACAGGGTGGAAGTGAGAAGATATATTGAATAGAGAAATTGCATATTGTTGGAGATGTTGATAATTGATTGCTAGAGATGTTGTTTTGCAAAACACATAAATTTAATTTTGGTTGTAGACTTGTTGATTCTTCAATAAAATAATTTGAATGCTGCTATTTAACTGTGCGCTTGATGTTTTAAATTTGATTTTCTAAATTGTTGCATATTTCATTTGTCTGATAAGATATTTGAAATTTGAACTGCTTTAATTGGTATTAGAGCGGGGTTTGATTGTGTTGGGAAGTGAACCAAAATTTTCTAGAGGAAGATAAATGGTGTATAGAGGATGGGGTTGGAGATGTAGAGGACCCAAAGGCATGGAGCCTGAGATTGTAGAATTAATAAGAAATTGCACAATGAAGGCAATTAGAGGTATCACTGCATAATTGGATGCTATGGAGATGGCTCAAAGACAGGGAGTCCATGTAGATGATATCAATGAAGAAAAAGATGAAGAACAAATTGTTGAAGGAAAAAATAAAGAGAAACGATTAGGGCTTGATCCAGGAGAAGAAATATTTATCAAAGCTATCACCGAGATAAATTCTAAACCTCAATTCAATCCAACAAATTATAAAGGAGGATTAAATGTGGAAGGGTTGTTGGATTGGATTGTTGAAATGGAAAAGTTTTTCGAGTATGATAACATGAAAGAAGATCAAAAGGTCAAATATGTGCACACTAAGTTGAAGGGGCACACTTCCTTATGTTGGGAGCACTTTTAGATGGATTGAAAATAAAGAGGAAAAGAGAAAGTTAAGTCATGGGATCGAATGGTGACAAAAATCAAATTGAAATTCTTGCCAAAAAATTATCAAATTAACTTGATAAAGAAACTTCTAAATTTGAAGCAAAAAGAAAGTAGTGTTGAGGAGTATACTGAGGAATTCTACTAGTTGAGTATATGAACTGGTCATGTTGAAGAAGACATTGAACAATTTTATAGATATTTGAATGGGTTGTGTATATAAATTCAAGATGAGATAAGTTTCATGAATATACATAGTGTGGAGGAGGCATATCAATATGCCTTAAAGGAGAAAGAAAAACTTAATAGAAAGCAAAAAAATAACTCTCGTGGTAGAGGAAAATATTCCCATGGTAGAGGACAACCAAACAGTGGTAGAAGCTACCAAGGAAAGCAAGAAGAAGCAAGCACATCAAGTGAAAGAACACTAGAAAATAGAGGAAGAGGAGACTACTCTCATGGAAGAGGGTCATTTGGATGAGGTAGAGGAAGAGGTTTCAATAGTACATGTTTCTAATGTGAGGAAATGGGACATTGGGCATTTGAATATCCGCAAATCCAACATAATGGAGGAAAAGGAAAAGAGGAAAGAGGAAAGAGTTCATGTAGCACAGGTTGAAAGTGAAAAATAAACTTCAACTAAGCATGGAGAATCTTTTATTTTGAGAAGAATCTTGTTGAATCCAAAAAAGGAGAAACTAAAACCAATACAAAGGAGAAATTTGTTTCGAACAAGGTGCAAGGTGAGTGGAAAGTGTTAAAAAGTGAGAGTGGACAACGATATTATGGATAAAATTGTATATGAGGAGATGGTATAAAAATTGAAGTTGAAGAAGGTGAGACATCCCAACCCCTATTGAGTTTTACGGTTACAAAGAGAGCATCAATTGGTGGTGCGGGAAAAATGTTTGGTGATTTTTCAAATTGGAAATTACAAGGATGAAGTTATGTGTGAAATTATGCCAATGGATGTGTATCATATTCTCTTGGGCAGACCGTGGTAATTCGATAGAAACGTTTTTCATGATGGTCAATTGAATATCTACACAATGAAGAAAGATGGAAAAGAGTATATTCTAAACCCATTGAAGAATAGAGAAGGAGAAGATGAAGACAAACCAAAGGTATGCTTGGTTTTCAGAAAGAAATTTTTGAAAGAATTCAAAAAGGAGAAAACATGTTTTGCTATAGTTCTAAAATTTACAGTATTTGGGGCAACAAAGAATGAGGATGAAATACCAAAGGAAGTTCAAGAGATTTTGGATGAGTATGTAGAAATTTTGATGGAGTTTCTTGATGGATTTCCACCCATGAGAAGCATTATTCATTGCATGGATTTGATTCTCAGTGCAAGTTTTCCAAACAAGGCACCATATAGGATGCCACCAAAAGAGAATGAAGATAAATAAGCAAGTGCAAGAGTTGATTGACAAAGGGCTAAGAGAAATTTTGAGTTTCTGTGTTGTTCTAGGAGTGTTGGCACCAAAGAAAGATAGGGATTGGTGAATTTGTATAGATTTGAGAGTAATAAATAAGATAACCATCAAATACCAGTTTCCAAAACTAAGAATGGATGATATGATGGATTGCTAGAGTGGAACCAAATATTTCACTAAGATTGATTTGAAGAGTGGCTACCATCAAATAAGAATAAGAGAGGGGGATGAATGGAAGACAACTTTCAAAATCAAAGGCAAATTGTATGAATGGTTGGTGATGCCATTTGGATTGATGAATGCTCCAAGAACTTTCATGAGATAGATGAATGAAGTTTTGAATCCATGTCTTTTTAAGTATGTGATTATGTATTTAGATGACATTTAAATATTTAGTAAAATGAAAGAGGAGCACTTGCAACATGTTAGAGCTGTTTTGCAAAGGCTGAAAGAAAAGAAATTAATGGTGAATTTAAAAAAGTGTAGTTCCATGAAGGAGGAGTTGGTGTATTTGGGTTTTGTGGTTTCTAATAGTGGTATGAAAATAGACCCAAAAAAAGTGAAAACAATTGTTCAATGGCCTTCACCAAAGAGTATGTTTGAAGCAAGAAGCTTTCATGGATTAGAAAATATTGTACACTGATCATCATGCATGGAAATTCATTAAAACCCAAGGTAAGTTGATTCAAAATCATGTGAAATGGGTTGAATTTCTTCAAAGCTATTCATTTGTTTTAAAACATAGAAGTGGAAAATCAAATAGAGTTGTTGATGCATTGAGTAGGAGGTGTTTGTTATTGAATGAGTTAGGAGTAAGTGTTGCAGGTTTTGATTGTATGAGAGATTTGTATGAATAAGATTCTGATTTTAAAGAAGCTTGTGCAGCATGTAAGAGTCCAATTAGGACAGATAGAACTCCATGGGTGGAGTATTTTATTTAAGAAAATATGTTGTTCAAAGGAAAAAGGTTGTGTATGCCTCGAGGTTCCATGAGGGAGAATTTGATGAGAGAAAAACATAGTGGAGGTTTGAGTGGACAAAATATTAGCATAGCTGGATGAGATTTACAATTGGTCAGTGATGAGTGCAAATGTAAAAATAATGATGCAAAGTTGTTGGATATGCCAACATGCCAAGGGAGTGAAACAAAACACCGAACTATACCAGCCATTGCCAATACCAAAGAGACCATGGGAATGCATTAGCATGGATTTTTTTTTGGGTTTTCTATGAACACAAAGAGGTAATGGTTTTTTTTTTGGTAGTGGATAGATTTTCAAAAATGGCTCATTGTATACCATGTCACAAGTGTAGTGTTCTTCCCATACAGCTACATTATTTTTCAAAGAGATAGTTCGGTTGTATGGCTTGCCAAAAAGTATTATTTTAGACTGGGACACCAAGATTGTTGGTCACTTTTGGCATACTTTGTGGAAGAAAATGGGAACACAATTGGGATTTAGTTCAACCTACCATCCTCAAACCGATGGTTAAACATAAGTTATGAATCAAATTTTGGGTAATTCGTTGAAATGTTTGGTTGGGGATAAACCAAATCAATGGGATTTAACTTTGGAACAAGTAGAATTTGCATATAATAACTCTATAAATCAAAGTGTGGGAAAAATTCTATTCCAATTTGTGTATGGGTATAATCCAAGAGGAGTTGATGAATTGAGAGATAGTGCAGATTTGAATAGAAAGAGTGTTGTAGTGGAAGATTTTGTTGAGTATATTCATGAATTGCACAAATAAGTGAAGGATAATTTGGAGAAGAGTGCCATTAAATATAAAGAACATGCTGATGTACATAGAAAATTGTAAGAGTTTTAGATTGGTGATCTGGTAATGACATATTTGTAGAAGGAAAGGTTCCCACAAGGGACCAATAAATTTAAATAGAAAAAGATTGGCTCTTACAAGGTTTTTCAAAGTTCTCATCAAATGTATATTGGATTGAGATTCCAATTGGTATTGATATCTCCCCAATATTTAATGTTGTAGATTTGTATAAGTATCATAAGGGTGAATTAAGTGGAAAATAGAGTACATTTTCATATTTTCCCGATGTGTAAGATTGGGTGCACCAATTTTTGGAGATGGAGTTTGAAAGAATTGATCAAATTATTGATTCACAAATTTCCAAAAAAACAAGGAAGAAATAATATTGAGAGTATTTGGTTTGTTGGAATAATCGTGCAACAAATGAGGCTTCATGGGCTAGTGCTTCAAATTTGGAGAAGTTTGGGATTCTGATTTCAAACTTTCCCAAATATTCACTATTTTGTTCCAGTTGATTTTGGTTTTCAATTTTGGTGAAGAGTGTTCTAGTATCCTATAAATTCTATATTTTAGTTGCATTTATTCACTCTTGCAATCAAATACTATATGATTTTCAATTGGAAGATAGAAGGCTATAATGAAATAAAAATAAATAAACCAAAGGGGCATGAGTATGGAAGGTAGACCAAATAAAATTATTATTTTGAAGAATAAATTAACAACAATTTAAAATGTTGCCCCAGTTGTGAAAATTTAAAGGGACAAAAAATTTTAAAAAAAGAAAGAGGAATGCAATTCTAGACCACTTTGGAAGGGGGCGTGGAATATAAACAGGCAGAAAAGAAATGAACAACAAACAAGGTGTGTGTAGAAGGAACTCTTGCAAATTATATGGTAATGGTATATGGTAGAATTGATGTCAGAGCATCTTGAGGAACTTGGCTATCCATATCAAGTATTTTGTTCCAATTCATTTGGTTTTTCAATTTTGGTGTTGAATGTTCTAGTATTCCATAAATTCTCTATTTTAGATGCATTTATTCACTCTTGCAATCAAATACCATATGATTTTCAATTTGGAAGATATAAGACTATAATGAAATTGTCATTGATTAAATGAAATAAAAATAAAGAACCAAAGGGGTGTGAGTATGGAAGGCAGACCAAATAAAATGATTTTTTTAAAGAATAAATTAATTGCAATCCAAAATGTTGCCCAGCCATGAAAATTTAAAAGGATAGAAAATAAAAAAGAAAGAGAAATAAAATTCCAGACCACTTTGGAAGGGGGCATGGAATATAAACAAGTAGAAAAGAATTGAACAACAAACAAAAACTAATAAAAAATATACAAAGGAACAAAGCTACAAGCAAGGTGTGTGTAGAAGGAGCTCTTGCAAAATTAAAAAAGAAAATTGAATTGAGCATGAGAATAGGGGCAACATAGCAATTTGTTGGTGGTGGGAATTGGAAGCCAAAAGGGAATTGGCATAGTAGATAGAAAAGAACAGGGTGGAAGTGAGAAGATATATTGAACATAGAAATTATGTATTATTGGAGATGTTGATAATTGATTGCTGAAGATGTTGATTTGCAAAACACATAAATTTAATTTTTGTTGTAGACTTGTTGATTCTTCAATAAAAGGATTTGAATGTTGCAATTTAATTGTGCACCTAGAGTTTTAAATTTGATTTGCTAACTTGTTGCATATTTCATTTATGTGATAAGATATTTGAAATTTGAACTGCATTAAGAATAGTGGATTGATCAATTTTATGTTATACATTATATTTCCATGTAGTGAGAACTTAATTTTATATAGCATGGGATACTATTCCCTAGGGTATGAGGAACCAAGGTGACTTCATATCACATGCATAGGACTGGCACAAAAAACAAGAAATATTAGATTAAGGAAGATGCCCTAATCATTCAAAGGAGTGACTAGGAGCAAAGATGATGGGAGTGAATATGAGGATTAGAATTGAGGATGCCCCCTCAAGAGGATATACGGGTTTAAGAGAACATGGGTGTGCTCTCAAAATGGATGAGATTATGCAAGATAAAAGAGGAAAAGGATGAAAGATAATGGATAAAATGCAGAATGGGGAGAGAAAGAGATAATGTATGGGGAGATGATAAGCAAGAAAGCATAAAAGGATTCAAGTACAAATATGATGTTGCCCCAGTCATGTTGAAAATCCAAGATTTAATTGATGGTGGATGGAGTGTTGTGATGGAACAATATATCTCAAAACAACACAAGGATTAGGAAGGATACATCCCAGTGATGATGATTGGAGTGTTGATGTGGGAACGATATATCTTGACACAACACAAGGATTAGGAAGGATACATCTCGATGATGATGATGATGATGATTGGAGTGAGATCAAGTCTTTGCAACAAGTATAGAAACAAGATCAAAGATTTGATTGAATGATTTGTGCTAGATTACATAAATGAGGATTTGATTGAGATGTGAGATTGTAAAGAGCAATAAGATTGATGAAATGGATAAATATGATAAAGGAAAAGATGCTTAGAATAAAAAATCTATATTATCCTAATAATATTGGATGGATGATAACATGATTAGGATGGATGAAAAGATGCTTAGACTAACAAATATATATTGGCTTAACAAGATTGAAGGGATAATGAAATGATTAGGAAATATGAAAAGATGCTTAGACTAACAAATCTATATTAGCCTAAGAAAATTGAAGGGATATGATATGAGAAGGATGGGTGAGATGCATAGGATTATTGCAAGAGAAAGATGAGAGGATAGATGAAAATATGGACGAGGATTCATGTGCACACAATATCTAGGATTAAGTGGATTGATGAAAAAATATAGGATAGGTAGATGGGGGATAGTGATGAAGTATGAATGGATTAGAAAGATGTAGGATAAATAGAAGGGGAATTTGGAGTGCACCAAATTAGAAATACCATGTAGTGACAACTTAATTTTATATAGCATGGGATACTATGCACTAGGGTATGAGGAACCAAGGTGAATTCGTATCACATGCATTGGAATAATACAACAAACAAAATATTAGTCCAAAATCACATAAAGTCATAAAGGGCTTTGATGGATACAATGCTGGAAAACCACAAGAATAATAGGACATCCCAGTGCAACACAAGACCCCCAAGGATCTTGGTGGATACAATGCAAGACAACCAAGATGACACAACAAACAAAAAGCTAATATTTGTCCCTATTTTCATCAGTCAAAGCACACCATGATATGATGGATCAAGGCGACCTCAAGTAGGTAAAGTAGGAAGCTCAAAATAAAGATAGACAAAGATTCCAAAAGCACCAAAGAAATAACAAATATATCTCAAGTACCTTTTTCCATAAGGATGATGATGGGCTTGTTGCAATCTGATGTGAGGAATGATATATCATGTGAAGACCAAATATGGATGGATAGGACCTAAAAATCTCATGATAAGAGATGATCAAGATACCCGAAACCCAAGGGGGCTAAAGGATTTTTTTGAAGTACTAGCTTGATAGGGGATGTTTGGCGATATGACACACACAAGGATGGGACCTAGTGACAAGTATGTACAAGGATAAATCTAGGTGATGACATGAGACCGACCATATGTACTTGAGATGTTTGATAGATACAAGCTGTACAATATTTGCAAGAGGATGTTGATTATGTGAAGCTCAAAAATGGGATAGCTATCCAAATTATCAAAAAATGAATTGGTTGGAGAATGGGATGGATAAATGAAAAGTAATGGGAGATTAGCAAGATGCAGGAATCAAATAGGAGTGGTGATAATGGTATGTATGGAATTGGATTGCATGGGGATAACCTATAGCTAGATACCGATGATAAGGGATTATATGATATGGATGAATAGATAGAGAGATATGGATGGGGAGATGGAAAGATGATATGATGGATGGATAGAGAGGGAAGAATTTGGAGATGGAAGGTATTATTGGATGGATGGGGAGATAAGGATTTGGAAGATGGAAGGATGAGAATATGAGGGGATAGGAAGATAGGGATGGGGATATGGAAGGATCATGGGATGAAGGGATGGAGGCTTTGGAAGTATTAATGGAAGGAGGATATGGAGATAACGATAGCGAGATGGAAGGGTTGATGGGATGGATGTATGATGTCTCCAAGGACTATGTCACAAAGGAATAATATTCCCCTCTAGATATGTCATGTGTGATGAGGAAAGAGGTGCAAAAGATAGGAGAATGTACAAATAAGGAAGGGAGATGGATGTGGAATTATTGGAGGAGAAATAGATGGATGGATAAGAAATGTAGATGGATGATAGCATGATGGGTGGATAAGGAACATGATAGTGTGTGGATGGAGGGAATGTATGCCAAGAGGTGTCCAAAGAACATATATATTTTCCCTTGTTGTTATCAAGATCACCAAGAGGATGGAAGGATTAATATAAATGGGATATGATAAGTAGGATGGGTGAGATAGGTGAGATGAAGGAGATGGAGGATGGGGATCAAGGAGATGGAGAATGTGAGGATGATGGACGAGTTGGGATAGTGAATTTTGCGATATAGGGACCCAAAATATATTCAAGAGATGGAGTATGGGGTTGATTAGCTTGTGGATTAACAACTTTGGATGTCATTATGGATTTTTCATTTGAAGACATTAAATCTTTTTTCTTTATAATCCACATGGTTTTGATGTTTTCTTTGGTGTTCCTTTGTGGCCTTTGGGAATGAGTGCACTTTTGGATTGGATTTTTCTTTTCATCATGTATTTTTGAGGGGAGATGGTGATCTTTAGATTCATGTGGATGTTTGGATTTATGCATTTTTATGTTGGCATCCCAATTGCTTCCAATAGCAATGGTATGGGTGTGAGGAGACGGATGATGTGGAGGGAATATGAGTGGAGTGATAGAGGTAAGATTTTAGGGATGGGACATATATGGAGGATGTTGGATGAATTTTGCATAGGCGTTCCTTTGTTGATCCTGATTGGGGATTAAGAGAGTGGGATGTTTATGATGGGTGATAGGGATAGGTGATTTTTTGATGAGGGGAGGAAGGATATGAGATGGAGGATGGGATTTTTGGATATAAGGGCCCAAAATGGACTTAGTAGATGTAGGATGTGTGATGGTGGATGGTGGAGCATAGGGACCCAAAATGGATTTAGGAGATGGAGGATGTGTGATGGTGGATGGTGGAACATAAGGACCCAAAATGGATGTAAAAGATGAAGGATGTGTGATGGTGGATTGTGGAACATAAGGACCCAAGATGGATTTAGTAGATGGAGGATGTGTGATGGAAAATGGTGGGACATAAGGACCGAAATGGATTTGGAGGATGAAGGAGGGATATGGATTATTTTAATTCACATGATAAATTATTATACCTAACTATAACACTACTTAACATAAGGAGGGAAATCATCTTTCACTTCAAATTGGAATACCTCAATATTGAACACACTATCAAGTTGAGAAACCTACTAATCTTCAAATTGGCATACATATTATTGCTCAACATCATTATTAATTACATGCTAGACCCATATAAAGGACTCAAACTTAGGAAAATAACTATCATCCATAGCAAAAAAATCCATAAATTTTTCACAATAGAAGATTTCATAATTGGCATTATCAAGCTATTAGAAAATAGACAACTGATATACTTAAGTTTGTATTTGTGTTAAAAACAATTAATATATGAATCATGAACATGACTTGTAATTCAATTTAAATCGTCCACACAAAATTCATTATCATGAAACAATTTAAGTGAAGAAATAATGAAATCATATTAAATTACATGTTTCTTCTTCTTCCTCAATCACAACAACAAAATTTTCCTATGAACCAATTGAAGTGTACTTTGTATGAGGAAGAAAATAAGTCTTGCACTAAATAAATAGGTTCTCATATGCATCTACATGCTCAAAATCTATATAATGATCAAAGGTAAGGTCTATAAACTAAAAAATATTTATTGCATTAACACCTATCTCAAAAAAACTATCACCAAGTGTAGCCACATTCATTTCATTCTCATGTAATTAAACAACATTAGTTTCAATATAAAAATTAGGGATAGAAGAGGGAAATGCATTAAACAAGAAAATATAAACTATTAATCATCATTTACATCACAAGAATGTCAACACTCTATACAATCAAATTCAAAATCAAATCCATTCAATTTCTCACTTATACATACCTTTTAATCTATATCCATCTAGCTACCATAAATAACAAGGTTATTTACCTCATCCTTAGATTAAAGGTCATCAAATATTTTATCATTGGAATCATCCATAGGTGATATATCTAGTTGAAGGTAGGTGAATATAATATCATCATAATATATACCATTGCCACATGATGTAATAATACCTTCTTCTACCTGCTTGCATACACAATCACCATCTAATGTTATACTTACCTTGTATGTTACATTCATCTTGTTGTTACTCATAACAACATATTCATTACTAATAAAACATACCTATGAGGACATTTTTTAGAAATATAATTATTCCCCACATTTTCAATAGAATCAAGACACACATAAGCCTATTTCAAAATTTTCAATTTAAAATACTCATGCACTAAACTCAAACCAACTTCATAAGCTTCAAAAAGCATGTCAATATAGGTAGGTGCACCAAGTCTAAAATAAATTCGGGTTTTAGCAAGGGAAACTACAAACCTATGACTAAATTCCATACTTGACTCTTCATCTTTCTTTTTGAATTTTTCCAATTATTGAACAAGAATAGAATCATCAACACAAGAGAATTTATTTTCAAATGTATTCACAAGATCATTTCAAGAACTAAAGAAATTCTCTTGAAAAAATTCATACCACTTCCATTCCTTTCCCCATAGAGACCTAACAAAGAATCTCATCCACATGTATTCAACTTCAAAATAATTGTTTTTATGAACTCTGAAAAATGCCTCAACATGTGCATCCCCTTCATGAAAACCATACTCATAAAATCTAGGCATCTAGTTATAGACCTTGGCTACCATAGTTTGCATTTCATAATCAATCCAAGAGAGGTCTAGTTTTTTTGTAAAGGATGGCTATGGGAATGATATGGAATGGAGTAACCTAGTTTTTTATAATGTAAAATGGTGAATATTGGATTGCAATATCTTGATCCATTATGTACATTCCTTTTTCATTTTAACAAGATCATCAATTTTTTTCTTGCTCCCTTGTATGGATGCTTGCAAATATTCATAACCAAAAACTATAGATATCAACAAGGTGTAGCAGAAACAAATCTAATTATTTTAGATAGTAGAGTAACCACCTCTCACAAAAGAGGAAACACTTGAATCACTTCAAACCTCCAAGGAAAACAAATAAATTTGGGTTTGTTGGTGTCAAGTCCACTTAGGTCCTAGAAGGGAATATGTATAGTTAGTGCTAGTTTTCACTAGATCTTATATTATATTTTTGAATTTAATGCTTGAGTCCTAGGTTGTTTAATATTTGTTGAGGTAGCTGTCTCATTGTACAAGATTAAGACACATGTCATGATCTTGTCTAATCCTATCTCTCAACTTGCCTTTATTGATCTATTAGGATCTATGAAAATTGCTTAGTGAATGTTAATTTTTTTTATGTAAACTAGTAATTGAATGTCTTAAGCTTAATTTTAAATTCTTTTTAAAAATATATTAAAATGATTAGAACAATAGAAATATGAGAACATAAAAGAGAAGACAAAGACAAAAAATTGATAACAAAGTTTGCCAAATGGCTACGTCTCCAGGTCCCTCTCCAAATGAGTGACTAATCCTTGATTATGCTCCAAATTCTTAATTACAAGGCACCTTCAATCTACTCCAAAGTCTTTTATAAAGCCTCTCGAATGATGACGAAGTGAAAAAAATTCCCCCTCCTGAAAGTACAAATAATCTTGGCTTAAAGCCCTGATTGCACAAAGTAGAATAACCTCATCATCAAATTCTCAATTTATTCACCATTGTCCTCCAAAGCCCAAAATCCCCCCTTTAAATAAAATTTAATTTCCTATATGGGGGTTAACAACCGTACTTTCCCATATCCCCCATATCTCCCCCTCATATCTCCTAAACTAGGCTTTAACGTTCTTAGAAATATTTTAAAATATGGATTTCATTTAACAAGCCATAATAAACCCCTTACTACCAAGCCCTTAAAACTAATTAAATCTTTACAAATCTTATACAATCCTTAAAAAACCCTTTAAAGCCCCTTATTGGCCTTATAAAAATTGGGCTATTTAAAAAGATTTTATATATATGGGGAATCAACTTTTAGTTCTAATTTAAATAAAATTTGTTGCCTTTAAATCCCACCAAATGTGCTCGGTGTAGTGGTTGTTGGGCGAATTAATAGGATGGGGGCTCGGTGGTTCAAATCTGTTTAACCCCAAAATGGCGTTTAAGAAGTTTCTAAATAAAACGGACGCCACTATTTATTTTGAAGATAATGCATGGTCTATTGGTGGTGGGTAAATGTAGCAAAGGGGAGGTCTTTGGTTGGAGAGTGCCCCAACATAATTTTGAACTGAAGAACATTGGAGCCACCTACATGGTGCCATGTGGCACCCATCCATTGGGCCACATGGTAACTTATTATTTGCCACTTCATTGACACATGTCACCACGTGATTCACTATCCTTTGCCACATCACTTGTTCCATTGGATGCCACATGTTAAGATAGGATTGTTCCATGTCACCTACACCTGCCACATCAGCATGCTGACATCATCACTATATTGCCATGTCAACATGGTCAACCCTTTTTACCATAAACTTTGATCGGCCATAACTTTTGTGCGCAGGCTCTGTTTGACATGAAATAAGCGATGTCAAAATCATCTTGATGAGCCCTCCAATTTGATGCTATCCTTATCCAATTTTGAAATGATAATTTTTTGACCTAGCATCCCTCATTTGGAACCCCTGTTTTGACTGAACTTTGACCGAGCATAACTCGAGCATACAAAATTCTTTCAACATGATTCAAGTTGCATTGGGTTCGTATTGACGAGCTCTTTGACATGGTGCCAAATCTTGGAACATATGGAACAATGAAAATATCCACTTGGATCATTTATAAGAAATCCATCATATGTACAATCTAATTCAATCTAGAAATCTTGCATCCATAATCATAGCATGATATTTCTGTCATTTCTCTCTTGTGGAAGTTATTTTGTCTTCTAGGTGATCCTGGGGTGTTGAGGAGTTCACCATAAAATCCTACAAGATTCAACTCACCACCAAGTTCTTCAATTTCATTCGACCCATTTGGACTTGCTTATTCTCAATGTCATTATATTAGCATAAGTTGATGGGATTCCAACTTCAACACACAACAACATGCAAACAACTACAAATATAGATCAACTTCTTAACTAGCAATGATAGAAAAAAATATTATGACAGTGTTACCTAGGTCTTCAAGATAGTTTTTTAGATACCATTTCCATGACACTAGTGTTATTCTATTGGCATGATTTGATGAGATTATAACTTCAAGATGTAATAAAATACAAAAAATAAAAACATAGAGAAAATTATTAACTAGCAATATCAATATAAACTTTTATGATTGTGTTATTGTTATCAATCTGAATATGCACCCTTGTTGAGAAACTAGCTCAACTATTTAATGAAATATTATATGATCTCTCAAATTGTGGGAGTAAAAAATTGAGATCAACCTCCAAATGAATTGTTGGTTCCATTTCTACTAACCTTTCCTAAGACTAAAAAGTAACCCTACATTATTTTGTTTTCATCATGAGAAAAGAGTAAAGAGTAAAGAGTTTTAAAGTAAAAATGAAAGAAAGATATGGTGATGCACCAAATTAAGATTAAAGAAATTTTATATTAATTTTACATGCACAAATATGATTTAAACTACTGATAAGTTCATGCAAAAAACCTTAATCTTTTGCATAGGTTCAATTATGAAGTAAGTTACAAGGAAAATAATATTTCACGAGTTAATTCTTCAATCCATTCAACAACACAACACAAAAGGATGATGAAGGCCAAAAAAAGTTAGTGTTTTATTGATAATAAAGGTTGTTATATAGTTGATACATAATCTATTATATTTCCTTTTTATTGAAAAAATAGATATACATTTCTCATAATCATCGTTACAAAGCATATTTAGTAAGTAAGAACACCTTGAGAGAATCTAGGAGCTTGTTGATGGGAATAAATTTCTTAACTACCTCGAGTATGCTAGGTCAAACCTTCTTTAGGTGGTGGAGAGACATGTTCCCTCTTTTACTTCTTGAAAACCTCCTTAAAATTCTTCAAAAAAATATGCAAGAAAAGGTTCATGATGAGCTATTTCCAACAAAAGGTCCTAAAAATTATCCTAACAAAGTCTAATAGTTGTCTCCACTTTCTTGGATAAATGCATAATATTCAAAACTGTAATAGGTGTTCTTGATATCATCAATTCTCCCAAACAAATCTTTCACATAAATAGGAACACGTTTCTAACTCCTTGCAACTATCTTAGATCCCTTGAAGGCATTGGAGAGGTAGTTTCCTCAACTATGGATTGCAAATGTCTCTTAAATTCTCCTTTATGAATCTAAAACCACCCTATCTCATCCTATCATGCTACCCCACATTGAGCACTTGATGGAATACCTTGACAAGCTTCAAAATATTTGATAGATATGCCTTTTCATTAAACCTTGGCCTAATTCTAATTGTTCTATGAGAGTTAGGCACTATGAAAATCACTTCACAACTATCTTGTTTCAAACTATACATAATATTTTTAAGATCTCAATGTTACCATGTAGTCATATAGTATTTGATAGTCCTTTTAACTCTCCAGAAGGATTTGAAAAATAAATTTTACTCCTAAGAAGGATCTATAGAGACATCACTTCTTGATAGGCCTTATCGAGTTAAAAAAATTATTTGACTGGACTCTATTAGGTCTCAAAAATGCAGGTTTGAACCATAAGAGGTTGCCAAGCTCTCACAACATTTTTGGCTAACGTACAAGGCCAATCAATGTGATCGAACCTTCTACTCTTTAGGCTTTGTTAAACCTAGGCGGGTGAACCTATATGAATGAAGCAGATTTGAACTGTGTGTTTCTCCCTTAAGCAAACTATCCATAATGGAAATTTGGAAGTGGAAAGATATAATCCTAATTTGGTATAAATCGTATAAGCAATATCAAGGTGAAGTTCAATATGTTTAGTTAACAGATGCATAATTCTGAAAAATTGTTTAATGAAACTAAATGAATAAAAATGGGTGAGACCAATGCCTTGTTGGGTAAAACAGAGTCCAATGAAGACCTAAAAAATGCGACCTGTAATGGCAATAACTCAAACTGTTAGGCACATTTTATAACTTGTATAAACATGCAAGTAAATAGTTGACAAACTCGACTTGAGACAGATTGACAACCCTAATTATATGACTCTTCTTATTGATCCAATTAACACTTCCAAATTATTGTGATTGATCAGAAGGATTTAATCTTTACTTGAAAGAACCAATTAATCATATCACACAAGTACAACAAATGTGCATTGATAAACTGAATATATACTTGATATATCAATTTAAATAAAAAAGAAGCATTAAAGTGGAGACAACCAAATAATTGAATAATTCAAACAAACAGTTGATACCAAAATTAGGCCACAAAATCAGATATCTTCATTGACTTCTTCAGAATCTATACATGCATCATGGTCTTCACTGTGTAGAACATTCTGAAAAGCATCTATCTCCCTCTATTCTCAATCTATCTCCTCCTTTTATCACCCCCCTAAAAATCTCCCGTGCCTTTTTATTCGTGTCCCTTCTCATTCTCATCAGAGGCTGCCAACCTCTGATCAACAGTCTCGTTGTTTCATAACAATGAAGGAGATTACATATTTAAATGCAACTGAAAGATGGCAACAATAATTAATACATTAATCTTTACCGCTAGAAACTTCCCGAGAGCTTTCCACGTGGCGTCCCGTCGGGACTTTCTTTCGGCTGCTCTTCTTTTTGTCCCGTCGAGCTTCGGTTGCTTGTCACGTGGCACTATATCACACATATCATGGGTTTTAACTGGTGAGCACTTTGGGGGTGCGAACCAGCGAGCAAGAGTGGGGATTGAGCTGAATCTTCATCTTTACTTCTGAGTCGTTGATCCTATCCTATCTCCTTTAGTATTAGCTTCGTGTGGGGCTTCTCCATGTACTTGTGGGCTCCACTCATCTACAGTTGCAGAGTGTATGTGGCATCTTCTCATGATGTCATGATCCATAAAGTGTGCTCATCTTTCATTCGCAATATGGCGGGGAATGGTGGTGATCATTCCCCACGCTCTAATCGACACCGTTGATCTTCAGGCTCCGGGCACTAGGATGGGACAGAGTAGGTGGGCCCTCCCTCGACATCAATGTCCACATGTCATTATTCCGCACACCACTCGACCATTTTGTGAAAACCTCATGAGGTCAGCCCAAAATGATTTGGATTTGATTATTTCATATTCATCTGACGGCTAGAAAGCCTGCACATGTGGTAAATGTTAATAAAAAAGGGGGACTAACTAGGCTGACGAGAAGAAACCCTCAAGGGTCAATGAATTAAGCTTAAGTCATTTATAACCAAACATTAAAATCAGGTTTGAGGGCAAATTAAAGTGACCGACAATCACAAGGTCTTGGGGCCGGTAGTGAATGTATCGTGATGGCTCAAAAGACAACTAATAAGATAGGCAACTGGGATAACCAATCAATGCACAATTAGAATGTTCAAGGCTATCAGAAAACCCAAGACCACATTTGGCTCAAAACCCAAAACCCGAAGACTAGAATGAGCAAGCAGGGAAAATTGTGAAAGCTCCAACAGTGGCTCTAACTGGGGATGTATGCCCCCCGTGGGCATAGCAAGAATCCAGGAATTTGGGAGAGCAGACCAAGACCACAAAGGATATGAAAATGAAACAGTGGCCATTAGAGGTGGAAAATGGAGGATATGGAAGTGATCCTATACTACTATACATGGAAATAAATTTTTTCTTTATGATGAGGGAATTTTGGGATTGTCCATGTACTAGAAAGTCCCAACCCCTTTTGAATTCCTAGACTACTGTGCATGGAAAAGAATGTTTCAAGAGGTTTGTTAAGAATTTTCCATGCACTGGCAATCCTTAATCCTCTTTGGCAACAAGATCAAACTTCATCTCTGTCTTGAACTGTTATGGTCTAAAATTCAAACCATAAATGATGGCCCAAGGCCACCGAAAAGAAGGGCCTATACTTTCCTCTGTCATAAACTTTACTCTGATTTGAGTTCATCGGGTTCCTCTTAAAAATATTCATTCCATCTGCCCTGCTACATGTATTGTCATTGAAAACCTTCAAAAAATTATTGTGTTCAACTTGACTCATGTTGCTTTTACCCTTTTGTAGTTCATAATTAAGCACTATCTGGAACATTACATCATCATATGATACATTCTTTCCATATAAAGGGTACACATTTTTAATGCAACACTTTTCAACACCCTTCTCATTGTCATGTATTGTAAGTTGACCTCCTGGCTGATTTGAAAAATGAGAATACTCATTATTCCCCTTATTATAAAGTTGCATAGAAAATCCAGAACTATCATATGGCCCTTGATGCAATATGGAAGAATAGTTATGCTTCTTCATGATACTCATTCCTTCATCCAAGTATTTCTCACATGGGTCTAAGAAATATGTCATATCCACATCTTCTAAGGCAATCAAATCTGAAGCATCTTGCATCTCTTCCATATCATCATTTGGAGATGACACCAAGTTCTTATTCAAATTTTCATTATCATGCATATCCAAACCAATCAATGTTGAATTTCTATCATCCATGGCATGCAATTAAATGTCTTCTCTATGTGAGCCCAAAACTTCTAAATCACATACCTCTTCTTGGACAGATACAGATTCTTGATCAACTTCAAAGGTTTCTTCATCACTTTGATAAATGCACATGGAGTCATATGAATTATTACACATAGTACTTTCACTATCAAAGAAAATGTAGGTTGGACACAAAAATTTAGAATCATCCTTGTATGCACATTTATGGTATTCAAGAGTTAGCAAATCTGAAATTTGCTCACTGCTGAGTGAACATGTTTCTTCTTCCATATCTTCTACTAATTCCCCCTCTTCTTGATCTCCATAAGAGTTGCAGGAATCCTTTTGTTGAAAATCAAAATCCACAAGACTGCCTCCACAATCTAAATATTCAATGGATCCCTCATAACATGCACTGTCACAATCTGTTATGCAGGAGAGATCTTCTGGATCTTCATCCTCCTCATGCAGGCTATCATAACAATCACTTTCCCTTGCACATGTCTCATCTTCCTCAAACTCTTGATTCTGATATACATTTTGCTATAGATTTTGATTTACATTCCCATGGAGAATGACATTGCTTTGCACATTCTGATGAGGGGCTTGGTATTGATATTTATAATTCTTAGGATATGGATTGTATTGACAATCTCGGTAACTTACTAATCTTTGTCCAGGAGGGACAGGATAAGCATTCATTTGTTTTGATGGCTATAGTGAATGAATGTTCCACTGTGCATGATATACATTACCTCCATTGCCAAAATTCCCAATTTCATCATGTGGTACTTGTGGTGTCCAAGGTCAACTGGCATTTGTGTATTCATTCTTATTGTAGAATGGCCTATTTTGTGATGCATTTGGAACACATTTGACTCCCAATTGTAACAGTTTGTTCAATTGTAGTATTTTTGTTCCCATTGTAGCGTTTGTTGTTTCAATTCTTTCAACTCTTTTATTGACTGTTGCCTTTTCACTTCTTCTGACATTTTGACAAGAAAATTGGAAAAGTATCACTTGTTCCATAATGTCTATGCATTATCTATCAATTTTCAAACAGAGCCGACACTCACTTTCTAAAAAGGTGAGAAAATTTTGTAGTTCCTCATTCCCAGTGGAGTCTTTTGCAAGGTATTGACTCTATGATGAAGGCTTGGGTTCAGTTTGGTCCCCAACAGAGTCACCAAACTGTTAGGTCTCAAAAATGTAGGTTTGAACCACGAGAGGTTGCCAAGCTCTCACAACATTTTTGGCTAACGTACAAGGCCAATCATTGTGATCGAACCTTCTACTCTTTAGGCTCTGCTAAACCTAGGCAGGTGAACATATATGAATGAAGTAGATTTGAACTGTGTGTTTCTCCCTTAAGAAATCTATCCACAATAGAAATTTGGAAGTGGAAAGATATAATCCTAATTTGGTATAAATCGTATAAGCAATATCAAGGTGGAGTTCAATATGTTTAGTTAACAGATGCGAAATTCTGAAAAATTGTTTAATGAAACTAAATGAATAAAAATGGGTGAGACCAGTGCCTTGTTGGGTAAAACAGAGTCCAATGAAGACCCAAAAAATGTGACCTTTAATGGAAATAACTCAAACTATTTGGCACATTGACATGGGTTTATAACTTGTATAAACATGCAAGTAAATAGTTGACAAACTCTACTTGAGACAGATTGACAACCCTAATTATATGACTCTTCTTATTGATCCAATTAACACTTCCAAATTACTGTGATTGACCAGAAGGATTTAATCTTTACTTGAAAGAACCAATTAATCATATCACACAAGTACAACAAATGTGCATTGATAAACTAAATATATACTTGATATATCAATTTAAATAACAAAGAAGAATTAAAGTGGAGACAACCAAATAATTGAATAATTCAAACAAACAATTTATACCAAAATTAGGCCACAAAATCAGATATCTTCGTTGAATTCTTCAGAATCTATACATGCATCATGGTCTTCACTGTGTAGAACATTCTAAAAAATCTCTATCTCCGTCTATTCTCAATCTATCTCCTCCTTTTATCACCCCCCTAAAAAATCTCCTGCGCCTTTTTATCCATGTCCCTTCGCATTCTCATCAGAGGCCGCCAACCTTCGATCAACAGTCTCATCATTTCATAACAATGCAAGAGATTAGATATTTAAATGCAACTGAAAGATGGCAACAATAATTAATACATTAATCTTTATCGCTAGAAACTTCCTGAGAGCTTTCCACGTGGTGTCCTGTCGGGACTTTCTTTCGACTGCTCTTCTTTTTGTCTTGTCGGGCTCCTGTTGCTTGTCATGTGGCACTATATCACACATCTCATGGATTTTAACTGGTGAGCACTTTGGGGGTGCAAACCAGCGAGCAAGAGTGGGGATTGAGCTGAATCTTTATCTTTACTTTTGAGTCGTTGATCCTTTCCTATCTCCTTTAGTATTAGCTTCGTGTGGGGCTTTTCCATGTACTTGTGGGCTCCACTCATCTACAGTTGCAGAGTGTATGTGACATCTTCTCACGATGTCATGATCCGTAAATTGTGCTCATCTTTCATTCACGATATGGCAGGGAATGGTGGTGATCATTCCCCACACTCTGATCGGCACCATTGATCTTCAGGTTCTAGGCACTGGGATGGGACATAGTAGGTGGGCCCTCCCTCGACATCGATGCCCATGCATTATTATTCCGCACACCGCTCGACCATTTTGTGAAAACCTCGCAAGGTTAGCCCAGAATGATCTGGATTTGATTATTTCATATTCATCCGATGGCTAGAAAGCTTGCACATGTGGTTTATGTTAATAAAAAAGGGGAACTAACTAGGCTGATGGGATGACACCCTCAAGGGTCAATGGCTTAAGCTTAATTCATTTATGAACAAACATTAAAATCACGCGTGAGGGAAAATTAAAGTGACTAACGATCACAAGGTCTCGAGGTCGGTAGTGAATGATCTCAATGGCTCAAAAGGCAACTAATAAGACAAGCAACTAGGATAACCAATCAACACAAAATTAGAATGTTCAAGGCAATCAAAAAACCCAAGACCACATTTGGCTCAAAACCCAAAACCCCAAGACCAGAATGAGCAAGCAGGGAAAATTGTGAAAGCTCCAACAGACTCTTTGAGCTTCCAAACCATTAGACAAACCTTAGCCTATAAGGATTCCTTAGAGTTCACTTGCTTGTGCAATCATACTCTATTTGAGTTCTTTTATTGGTACTTCCCATAGGGAATGCCACAAGTTGTGTATGGAGCTAGTGTAATGTACAGGTTGCTACCTTGTTCATTGCCTTTTATGTTTTCATTATTCTTTAATAGTGGTTTACACTCCTTACTACCTTTTTTAAAAATAATATTCTATATTCTTCTACTATTGCGGACTTCCCTTGCATCCCTTGGTAAGATTTTTGGCAAGAGACACTATGTGTATCACTTGGTGTTGTCATTGATGACAACCCTAATCGATGATCAAATACACACACTATCAATTGATCATACCAACAAGAAGATTGAAGTTTGCTAAGGAAGAACAGAGTATCCAGTAACACAGTGTTCATCGATCTGCATGACAATTTCAGGTTATTTTTTTTATTGTGCATCCTAGGGAATTTTTGTTAGCATATTATCTTTGTTTCTATAGAAGCACAACGGCTCGTATCGATTCATGTGAAAGTTAGAAGATTCAGTTGACTTTTTCCCAATATTTTCTTGTATTATGGCTGACCTCTTGAAAGTATTAAGTCGTGGATGTAGAAGAACCAATTATTTAAATATTTCCATGTTTATACATCTTTTCTTGGGTCTTAGCCAAGTTGTGGCCGACCATCAAGGGTGCGCATTGCATATATTTCATAATTTGAGGCTGACAGTTGTAATTTTCTTGTGTTCTATTGAAGTCAACAAAGTGTAATTAAATCCTATGTTGTGGATATATATATATATGATCATTCGTATCATTTTTGTGAGCAAATGATGTATGTATTGATGTGAATAGTAAATAAGAGCAGAGCAGGAGAGTGATGATGTGCAGTTTCACTTGCACATAGAAGATATATGCTATGTGTATTAGCAGAACAAAGTAGAAGGGAAGAATCAATTTATTGGACAAAAAATCTATTATTGAGCCTAACCGGAACTATAATCAAGCATTTACATTTGCTAATTTTCTCAGTTCAAACATTAGATGGTTTTAATTTGATTTTCTTTGTAAGGCAGTGAACCTAACCCTTGAGCAGTGAGCTCTAGGAAGTGTGCCTGAATGCAAGTGCATTCCACTTTTGTAATCTTCATTTTGAGTATACTTAGATCATACTTGTGGATTGGCCATCCACAATGGTTTTTCTCCTAATAGGGTTTCCATGTAAAAATCTTGGTGTTATGGTGTTGTGTTTATTTTCTTGTTTATGCACTATGGTTGAATGATTATAATGCTTTAATTTTTGCACAACACTAATTCACCCCCCCTCTCAATGTAGCTTGTTTCCAACAAAGATAACAACACATTACTACACTTGTCACTGTTTTGACCACCCTATTAAGATAAACTAACTCCTGGTCACCAAACTATTTTCCTACTCTATTCAAACTTTATATGGAAGACACTCAATAAAAACTTATTAGATCTTCCTTCTGCTATTATATCAGGCTTGTCATACTATATCACTTTTTGATGTTATTCTCCCTATTTTCCTAGACTTTGGAACCTGTTTTGGTGTTCTCCATGATCTCATACTCTATTGCTATCTTAATCCATAAGTTTACCATCTCAGAATTGTATAAGGTTTGTCCATAGGATTGTTGTCCTAAACTTGTTAATGTTATGTCATGTATCCGTATAGGTTTTTTCTAGGTCTATGGTTGATCTTTTGTACCTCTTTCTCTTAAAGTTGACCTTCTTATACCCTTTATGCAACTTGCTCTCTAAGAAAACCCTATTTTTTACCCTTTCAATAGTCCCTATGACTGTTATGTTCTTGGTATACTCCTCAAACCTCATGACCATCATGTACCCATGATTTGTGCTTTCTATTTGATTCTCACTCATTCTAGGTATATAACATTGTATGAACAAAACTTAGTCATCTTTAGGAACTCTTGATATGCATGTTATTTCCCAAAAGTCTTATAGGATTTTGATGAATATTAGGGTTCAACAAGGGTTTAACATCCTCTCACTATTTTTATGGTAATTGGATTTTTATGATGTAAAATAAACTTAAGGAAACCTCCATACAAGTATTTAGGTAAAATCTATAGTTGACAAGCCTTCATTTGACTTCACAGGCAGTTTGGGACAAAACTCAAGACTAGCATTGTTATCCCTATGACATGAACTGCTGACCTATAGGTCCATTTAAATCTCGTCTGGGATTATTAGTGTCAATGATCGTTGAATAACTTTTCACGTCTTTTTTTTCTCATCATGAGTTTAAAAATTATTGTCTCTTCATTTTATCATTGTTTGACACTTTGTTTCACTGTTATTCTCATGAGAATCGTGAAAGATTCTATTTTTTGTGGTTTAATGCCTTTCTCTTCACTTTCAATATTATTTATAGAGCTTCTTTCATTTCCTTTATTGTGAGGATCATGCTATTTCTCTTTGTTGATTCTATGATGTTAAAAAAATGTGTCTCAACCTTGCAATTACATAAGGTATTGTTGATACATAAGGTACTATTCATCCGACGATGATGGGGGGGCTTGGGAGGATCCCCACCATGAGGGGTCTAGGGGGATCATCCCCCTGGCTGGGGTCCAAGGGCAACACACCCTGGTGGGGGCTTGAGGGTAGTGCCCATGAAAGAAATTTTTTATTTATATTTTATTATTATAAATCTGAACCGTTCATCATTATGTCTCATATTTGATGACCGATATTTTATTAGCTTGAATTTCCCTAGAAGGAAACCCTATTTTATGAGGGCATTGTATTACAACTAGCTATTGTTCCAAGAGTCCAATAGCGATTGAGTTACCTCTAGATATTTGAGTGGTGATACTTCTATGAGAAGCTTGCTCTGCTTGAGTATATTGTAATCTTTGTGTTTTTTGAATAATATATTGGGCGAATTTTGGAGTGGGGTTTTTCTCTTGAAAGGGTTTTCTCCATGTAAATCATTGTGTTGTGGTATGCATTATATTTATGTCTATTTTTGTTTAAGTATTTGTAACTATTAAAGATCTGTAAAAGTTTGCATTATTCTCCTCTCAAGATTAGTGTAGGAAGTTGTTCCTCTACCTTAGCTTCCTTACATATGATAAAAGATTTCAAGACATCCAATGTGAAAACCCTTGATATTGATCCAAAGCCTCTTCATGAACACAAATTCTAGGTTTAGAGGCAAGTTCTTCTCTATCACTATTTGATAGTCATTTAGTCTTCTAAATGTATGATATTATTTGATAATCATTACAATCACTTTTCCTCTTATAACCATACCTATGACTTCCTTTTGTCTTCTATGAAAATACTTAACATTTGATCTAACAATATTTATGTATACTTAGTCTCTTAAGATGTTTACATAGTTTAAAAACCAGATTATTTATTCAAGATCCTTTCTATGCTTGGAAACCTTTTCATAGTTCTTTAACAATGATAGGGTTTGATAGAGCTTTAGGTATTTCATTTTGAAAACATAACTATACTAGAGGGAAGTTTTATACTTAATAGAATTTTAATAGCTGAGTGAGTAACATCCATGCTAATTAGGATCCCCCTATCGATCACTTGCATCCATCTCATCCTCCTATTGTTATGACAAAGGACTTCAACGATGAATTATTCAATTCATCCCTATAATCCTATAATTTATTCAACCTATCCTTCATGCCTTCCATGCCATTCTCTTTCTAAAGGTAAGCAACATAGCTTCTAACTAAATATGGAGACTCGTAGATTTTTCCAATCAGTTCTTCACAAACCAAATAAAACCCCTTCAAGCATGTGAATAGTTCATAAAATTTGTAAACCACTATAAATCCATAAAACCATACACAAACCTTGTAATCTACTACATGAATTTATTTTAAACCTCAAGATAATACATAAACGTGCTTGAAAGTGACATTTCTCATCTATGTTTGATAGGGGTACAACAACATTGATAACTTAGATGTGCATGTATGATTAAAGGTTTGAATCTACATCAAATTTGTGAACTGGACTTTTAGATGACACCATTTATCAGTCCAAATTTGAAGATAACATACCATTATATTATTTTCAAAACCTAATCACCAACATGGATCATGGAACTATCAAAAACCCCTAAAACAAGCTACAAATAATAATACTTATGATAACATCTCTCACTATTTTGGATAGAGATTTAGTATTTGGTGTGTAAATCTAACTTCCTTTCACAATGAACTCTTTACACACGAGTCACACTTATTCACAAACATATCATACCTAGTGAAGTCCATAATACATTCCACACATGACCTTCACTCTGGAGACATTTGAGCAAGTAGTAATGAGTTGTTACTAGCTCCTAAAATCTCTCCCTCTTTATACAACATGCCATGAACCTTCCTCCTAATTTTGCAAGATAACCTCCATGTCTTGAAATTAGTTGACTTGTTAAAAAAAACCAAAACAACCTAACCCTAACAATTCCTTAAGAATTTGACTCCTATAAGCTTCACACTTAAAAATGGACATGAGATTTTGAGATAATAAAGGTTCTCCTTTTTAGTACTTAGGAATTTGAAGATTATTTGACAAAACAAAGTAACATCATTTCACATTTTTATTACTAAAACGATGAAAATTGTCGTTCTATGTTTTCGGAGATAGAACCACCAATTTCCTCCAAGTTTCATTCAAGGAAACCCTAGAGATCTCAATCTAGAGATATAAATGAGGGAAAGAGATCTGCAATAGGGTGTCCTAGGGGAATGATTAAAGACTAAAATGGGGTTCACGACCAAGAAAAGGCTTGGAAAAGGTAATGAAATGTAAATGATATGCAAAACTTGAGTATATGACCTAGAAAGTGAACTTAAATTAGAACAACAAATTGGAGATAAACAAAGGTGCACCTGGAAACTGAAGAGGCTTGGATGAAGGTTTGAAATCTTGGAAATTCTGAATTTTGATGCACACTGGGACTCATATGCCAGTAGGGGCGATTTAGTCCCAGTTTAGGGTTTTGGGCCGAAACCAAAATTTGGAACTACTAAATCAGGATCTATAGAAAATGCTTGAAATCTGGTATACTGGGACTCATATGCCACAAGTGGTGATTTAGTCTCATTTTTAGGGTTGATCTAAAACTCTGATATCCTCTAATGTTCTCATGTAGCTTCCCTCCTGTCAAATCTCCTAGTATGAAACATTGAATTACAACCTATAAGTGACTTTTTGTGATCTTACAATGTAGATGACAACTTTGACAACTTGACAACTTTCTCCAATTTTTCTCTTCAATAGATCTTCAACCTAAATTTGCAAATCACACATCAAAGAGGGAAAAATGTTGTTTTGTTAGTGGATAGGGGTTTTCCTTGGTCAAACCCCATTTTGGTAATCAAACCTTAAAATGAATATAAATAGAAAGAAGGAATGATGAATGAACAAATAAGCTATGTTGCAACTCACCAAACCCTAAGAATAAATGTTGAAATATTATATATAATGGCTATCATGAATGTAGATATTGACTCTTGATTGAATGCTTGCTTGAATCATAACAACCTACATCACAAATGTTAGCTCAAAAACAAACATGATGCATGATGACTTTGACATGATGCTTGAATCCTGAATAATGCTCCAAAATGCTTGATAATCACTCTTGAATGCTCTTGCATACTATTTTAATCATAAATTTTCCATAGGAATGCTTATTCAACATGCTAGGTAAAAAATGAGTGAAATACCCCTGTATTTATAAATTTTTAATGCCAAATTTGTTAAAATTACAACACTACAAGCCAACATTAGATCTAGGAGAATAAAATATCACCAAGAATTTGAATTTAAATTAGGTCTAAGCTAAGTGAGACTCATACACCATTTCGGGCGTATGAGTCCCAGTAGGCTAAGCTAGGGACACAAATTTCAAGAAATGTTTAATTTTATGCCAAATTCAGATCCAGGCCCCGAAACTTAGGTGTTACCCATACACCCAAGGTGGCATATGAATCCCAGATCACTAAATCTAGGCCATACAAACCTAAATCACTGAATTATGATTGGTCAATTGATATATGGCAGGATTATCCTCATAAAGATGCATTAATAAAGGCTTGTGGATGCAAAATAGGACCAAATAAGGCATAAAGAAGCCCAATTTAAGTAGGGAGGACCCAAAAAAGTGTGAAAATGTTAAAGGGTTACATTTTTCTACATTACAATTACATAAGACCTTTCAAACCTCAAGAAAAAATGTGAAATAAACACTACACACCCCTAAGAGTAAAACGTGATTATTTAAGTCAAAGGACCAAATAAAATCAACAAATACTTAGGTCTTTAAGATAATTTTCAAGATATTATTTCTTTGAAAATAATGCCATTATGTTACTTTGCAAAAACTATCCTAGAACATTTCTTACCTTCAAGGCTAGGTATTTGTCATTAAAAATGCAAAAGGGGGTTCATCAATAAATTGAGGATAGTTAAAGGCCAATGAACAAGAGTGGGTCATCTCTAATACAATTTGGGATTCGATTAAAATTGGGAAGATATTACCAAAGGCACCCTTAATAGATTTTTGAACTTGTTAGGGTATAACATGTGTTGGCACTTGTATTTGTGCCCCATTTGATAGGAAAATCAATCCTCAATTTAGCATAGAAAGATTATTTTCATGTCCTAGGATGGCAGGCTAGCCCAAAACGTGTCTTATCATTAAAATATTATGATCTAGAGATTGTATTTAAAATCCATTTATTAGAAAGTTTTGTTAATTCATAAACTCCACCTAGTTCCATTTTCAAGGTGATTGGATGAGTTTCAAGCCTGAATTTAATATTCTAGAATTTATGAGCGGATTTATAGGGCATCATCAAAATAAGACTTTTTCTTAGTTATGGCAATAACATGCATGGATAATAAATTATCAATCTCCACCTTCAATTTTGTGGTCATCGATTAAGTTTAATGTTTCTTAACCATAAATATTATAATGGCCAATTGCACCAATTGTTTCACGTTTCTTAACCATAAATATTTTAATAGTCAATTGCACCAATTGAGGCATTTAAATAAAATTTTAAACATTTCATTTATGAGATCATGTCATTTATTGTTTTATATTTCTTTAGTTCCCCACAAAAAATTGAGAATGAGCAAATTAATGTCTTAAATGGGTAATATAAATGGATATCCTAGCACACCAATGTTACTTTTAAGGCGTGTGCTTTCTATAAAATTGTGATGCATCTTATTTTTGTGGTGGATAATAATATTTGAAGGAATTTTCAAGTTGTTTCAAACATTTTAGTCAAGCTACACCCACATCTAGCAATGTATGAAGATTTATTAATAAAAACTTATGCAATGAAAGTGTGTCAAAGGTATCCCATCACACTAGTGTATTCTTACCCAATTCTCTTGCATCCAAAAGTATGCTATGATGGATTGGTGTGGCCATTTGGAGGGGAATTTTTGGGCAATTTTTAGCATATTAAATTGTCAAAAGTTATCATAATCACGTCCAAAAATACCCAACACTAAGTAAAAATGATCTGCAATTTTTTCTAATACCTAAGTAATGATTTTGAGCACACAAACATGCTCTCAAACACCTATCCAACTATAGAAACAATCTAAGGATGTTTTAAAATGCCCTACATAAATTTAGAATGCTTTATAACGATAAAAATTGGCCTTCGAAGGTTTTAGATGACCCCAACATAATTTATCTCACCCCTACACAATTTAAAACATCCAACAACAAAAAATGTACGTTTCTGATTTATATGCCCAAGAGCTATCAGAAATGCGTTCTAGCTATTTTCAATGCCCTTGCTAAGAGATTAATGCTTTACTAGGATTATGTTATAAATGGTGGAAGAAAGATCTTGCTAATGAGTAATAGGGTTTCCTATAACCTTATTACCACCAAAATAGAAGTGGTGAATATGCATGGGATGCCTCTAGTGTTAGGATTTGGTGTTGTACACCATTGCATAATATTGATATATTTTAATGTTGTAATTAAATAATTATTTAGTTGGGGTGCACCTAAGAGGTGTGTTTAGCCACATTAGATAATTATTTGGGGACACTTATAAAGTTGTATATTGTAACATTGGGTTATTATTTTGTATGGGAGACATAAGATAATAATTTAATATTTGAAGAAAGCATTTAATAAAGTGAAAAATTATTACTCAATATTTTTTTGATCAGCAAGTGCTGCCAAAGGGGGCAACTCCCATTATATTAATTTGAAAAATATGTTACAATATTTCATTCATGATGCATATTATCCCATCCCTGTATACAAAGGTTCTCTCTAGCTGAGAGGCAAGATCGCGGATCCAATTCAGGTGCTGAGTCACAGGTTCTCACAATTTGAAAGTATGATGCCGACTAGATTTAGCTAGGGATCACAGTAATTGGATATCATCATGTCCTCCTAATCATTGATGTCATAGTTGGCCAAAAATTCAGCCTCTTTGTTGGCTTCTCTGTAGACGTGGCTTAGGGAGTAGGATTCCAATTTGGATAACTTTGTCCATATTCTATCGATCCAAGATTGCAGGCTCCATTAATTGCTCGTGTCTTGATGCATACTTGTGAGTCTCCCTCTATCTCCACATTGTTTAGACCCTTATTGAGGCATAGATCTAGGCCTAAATCAATGGCGGTAAGCTTAGCCTCATTGTTTGTCCCGTCGGGAAGTTTTTTAGCAAGGCCCCATACCAACTTGCCTGAGTAGTCTCTGATTATGCATCCAACTCTTGACTTACCTGCGTTTCCTCGAGAAGCCCCGTCAAAATTTAGTTTTAATCTACCACTAGGATGACAATGTCATCGCACTCCCAGTCTAAGGTTTTTAGGCTGGCAAGTGGAGAGACTGTGTTGTGTAGGAATTTTTAGAGTAGGCCAATGACCCATTAGATGGTTATCCTAGTTTGTGAAAGAGTGTGATGACCATTGAGCATCCCACCCATTCATAACTTTTGATATGCCAGACTCCATGGATTGCTTGATTTGTGATACTTCTCATTCGACCCCTTGGATGACGCGCTTGTTGCGCTCCTTCTAAACATTCCAAAGGAGCATTGAGGGAGCCACAATCCAGACATCCTCCCAGGAGGAATTTGAGTTGAGGTTCAACCAACTTTTTATGAAAGCAAGCACGTCCTCCTGTCTTACACCTTGCCATTATAATTTGTCACATAGCCAATCCTAGAAACAAGAGGCTACCTTATAATTTAGCAAGAGGTGGTCCACCGTTTCAGCCTCTGACTTACACATTGGGCAGCGTTTAGGACCGACAATTCCCATCAGGTGGAGTCTGTCCCCAGTTAGAATGTACTTATGGAGCGTTGTCCTTGTGAAGGTACCCGCTTTGGGGAGTATCGGTCTACTCCAGCATAATCTAGTTGGCTAGTCCTTGGAATCCCACCTTACACACTGAATATGGTAACATAGTTTAACTATGTAGTTCCTCGACTTTTCCCCACAACATATAATCTTGTTTGGCTTAGATACGAGGAAGAGCCTCCCACGCCTAATATCCTCCTTTAAAGTTGTTTTGGCTTGAATGCCTACTGGAAGCCTATCAAGGAGATCCCATCTCCAATCAATGCCACCATCGAGGAGGGTGGTAGCCATATCTACCACAGACCGACCACCAAGATCCTCTATATGCAAGTTGTATTCAACAAGCGCATCGATTTCATGGAGGGGGAGATATCCATTCCACGGGTCCCTTTAGAATAGAGCCGTGTTACCATTGCCAATCTGCCAAGCGATATATTTTGTGATTAACGACTTGCACTCCCACATAAATTTCCATATGTGTGATCCTGGACAAGAGTTTGCTATGGTGAGGATCCTCGCGGGGTTGATTCTATCCAAGTATTTGCTTCACAGAAGACGAGACCAGAGAGAGTTAGGCTTTAAGAAAGATTTCCAAACGAGTTTTTGCTCCTAAAGCTATATTTTGTAGCTTAAGATTTTTGATATCAGCACCGTTGTTAACCTTATTCTCCCTCATAGTATCCTAGCTCAACAGAGGTAGACATTTTGCATTGTTAGAGCCCTCCCACAAAAAATGCTTCATAGATATATTTAGGTCTTGAGCCACGGATTTGGGTAGATTGAGGCATGGCATCGTGTAAATAGGGATGGTGGCCAGAACAACCCTTATCATGGTTATTCGGCTAGCAAGTTTTAACCACTTTCCTTTCCAACTGCTCGCTTTCTTTACTCTTCCAATGCATTGATTTGGTCACCCCTTAAAAAATGGGCACTCTGAGATATTTTCACGGGACACCGAATTCCAAGATATTTCTTATTCTTTTATGGGATTGCTAATTTATGTTAAAAAAGAATATTGATGGCTTTGCATTATTTATTCTCTGCCCCAATTTTGAAGTGAAGAGGTCCAAGATTGCTTTGATTTCCCTGTCTTCCACAAGGCTACCTTCGCCAAATAACATTGTGTCATCGGTAAACTGTTGGTGTGTGAGATTGGTCTAAATTTTTTGCCACCTTGATGCCTCTCCATTTGCCACCAGACTTACTACTTTTTATGAGCTTGCTCAAGGCATCCGCTAGGAAAATAACTAGGAAGGGGGATAGGGGGTCTCCCTGTCGGAGAACTTGGTTGGGTTCAAAGAAGCCACATGGAGAGCAATTTATTAGCACTGAGTAACGTACAGTTGATAGGCATTCATATATCCATTTCAACCAATCTCTTCCAAAGCCAAAATCTTCAAGGATTTTTATTAAGAACCTCCAGCTTACCCTATCGTAAGATTTGCTAATGTCAGGTTTTAGAATTATGGCCTTTTATCCTTCTGTTTGCACGGTGTGAATAACCTTATTCGCAATTACTATCTTTTTCATAATTTCTCTACTAGGTATGAGACATGTTTGTTACTGCATGATCAGGGAATCCATCAAGGGTTTCAGCTTGTTCACCATTGGGCCTTATTGATAATTTTGTATATGGAATTGCATAGTGAAATAGGTCTGAAGTCGTTAAAGGAGGAGGCATCCTCTTTCTTCCTTATGAGGGTAATGTTTGTGGTGTTGAACTACCACAACAACTTTCTTTTTTTCCTACAATTTTTCAGATATCTTTTCCTAGGAAATCCCAACAATGCTAAAAGAAAAGGGTCGAGAAGCCATCAGGGCTCGGGGATTTGTCTGGGTGGAGGTCAAAAATAACCTTCTTTACTTCTATTATGAAGGGAGCCATTAATTGTTGATTGATTTTCGGTGTGACTGAAGAGGGAATCACCTCCAGGATCGTTTGAAGGTCAAATGGATCAACATCCAAGGTTGGGGCCAGAATTTCCTAGAAGTAACTTACACCTTCTAATTGAGTTTTAGATTATTGAGTGAGAAGAGCCCCATCACTGTTATAAATATTGTCAACTCTATTTTGAATCCTTTTGATTTTAGCGGTATTATGGAAGAAGTTGGTGTTTGCATCGCCTTCTAGTAGCCAAGTTTCTCTTGATTTGGATTTCCAAAAGGATTCCTCATGAGCTAGGATTTCACTTAAGGCTTTAATAATCCTTTTCTTTTCTAGGAACTCTATGTTAGACACGCCTCGCGTGAGATCCTTTGGTTGAGGGCTTCAAGATCACTCTCCAATTGCATACTCTTCTCAAATATATCGCCGAAGACAACATTATTCCACACTTTTAGCTTTTCCTTGATCAAGCTTAGTTTGGCCATAAACTGATAACTCTTTGTACCATGCTTTGGTATCACCTTAGTCCACCACTTTGCCAATTTAGGCAGGAGGTTTTCATTTCTAAACCACATCTTTTCAAACTTGAAGTTTGATTGGGTGAGTCACTTATCAGGTTGTATAGTGATGGCCATAGGATAGTGGTAAGACCTGGAGTGTGGGAGCACAAGAGCTTCCCAAATTGTATTCAACCCCAACCATTTTTAAGACAAAATGAATTGATCCAATCTCTCGGCTATGTTTGAGAATCCCAATCTTTGATTGTTTCATGTGAACCACCCATCCTTAGTTTGCACATCTATGAACTCGTTCCTAGAGACAAAGGACTTGAAGTTCTTTATTGTCATCATTTCGGTAGTAAGGTCGCTCAATTTTTATTTTAGATCAAGGATGACATTAAAGTCCGCCTCAAGGATGACGGGTAGGTTTAGAACTTGTTGAAATCTTATTGAAACTTCCTCCCAAAGACTAGTACTAGAGCCTTAGCTTTTGTTTTTATTGGGCCATAGATATTAAACAAAGAGAAGTAGAGATTGGAATTAAAGATCCGAACCTTGCATTTGATGAGATTAGGGGTGGATGAGCTATCTTGTATGGCCACCGATCTTGGATCCCAAAGAATCATCAATCCCCTCAAGCTTCTAGTAGAATTCACATATACACCTTCCCATCTTCTATAATGTGATAGAAAGCAACATGCATCTTCATCTTCTAATTTGGTTTCTTGAAAAAGTATAATATATGAATTTACCAGGTCAAGGTGATGTTGAATCCAACGTCATTTGTTAGGAGCATTTAAGCCCCTAACATTCCAACTTATTATCTTCATTGATCAACCAAGGAGGGGAATCCTCCCTTCGAATGCAAGAGGTATTCTTTAATGTTTTGTAAACCAAGGTCTTTGGCCGCTTCATCCCTCTTTTGTTTATAAGACTTTCTATTGGTTTTCTTGTCGCTATTCATGTTAAGGGATTGGTGGGCCATTTGGATTATATTTCATGGTTTGACTATGCCTAGATCATTGGATTCCCCACCAACTTCATCCTCTGAATTTTCTAGAGAATCCCATTCTGCTACAAGAGTGTTTTATGTACCTTCCTGCTTGACAAAGGCCATTATTAGGCCTGATACGACACTTGTAATGTATTCAAGAGGAGGGAGGGGAGCTTCCAGGTCCTCTAGACCCCACACCATTGGTAGGAATTTGGAGAAGGAATCCACCGTGCTTACCACTAAAGTTGACTCAACTAGAGGAGTTGAGGGGGGGTTGCATGAGCAACCAACTTTCCCAGCTCAACCTTATTCTCCTGTAGCTAAGGGAGGATCAACATATGCTAGACTAGAGCACCAAATAACCAAGGTGAGATTTTGATATTTAGGACATGGTGCTCAGGTGGTAGGTCCATTCGCGAGTCAGTAGTCTCGCCATTGGAGCCCCTTTATCTGCAACATTCAGATCTGACAAGTCTTTCTACACTCCCAGGTGGGAACCTTTTTTGTACCTCAATTCATTGCATGAAATAATTACAGGAGAATCTCTCCTGTCATGGAATTCACTAGCTTACCTCTTTGGACAAGTGGTCTCAAAGTGGTCCCTCTCACCGTAAGCCAGACAATAGAATTTCCAGTCTTCACTCTCTATGAGTTGCTCCCCAGTCTAGTAGCTGGTGGTCAGATGAATCATTTTTTGTAAGGATATAATAGATATCAACTTAATTTTAATGAAGAAGGGTCTGCCTCCTCCAAGTCCAATCCTAGCACAACCCCTAGATTAGATCCTATTTATCCTGAGACAATTGCCAGAGCAGTATTCTAGGGGAAGGTTGTATAGTCGAATCCAGAATTCATCCTCTGAAGGCTCCATCACCCTTGGATTGAAGTTGCATGACCATGCTTCTATGTAGATAAATTTATTCCCTATCCTCCATACTATCTGTGATAGCATCTCATTCCTATTTTTTATTTTATTTTCAAATTCCACCATAAAGATTTTTGTAGGAAGGTGAGGCCGATTGCGGGAGGCTAATTCTCTACGACCCGCCTTCTTAGCTCCTATCTTCTAGGATTGTTGCCCATAACCCTACCTATGAGGGTCATTTTTATAAGAATATAGGCTTCTTTTTCAACTGATGCCATGATATTGACTTCCAACAACTTTGCTTGCTGTATCAGCACACGCCAATGACCATTGTTCGAAATTTTCTATTTTTTTCTTTGCTTGTGATGGAAAGGATGCAAAGGAGAAAAGTGGGAATTTTGGATCTCCTCCTTGAAGGTTTTCCTCCAGCCACCAACAAGGGCCATGTTCACCCCAAATGCATGAAGTGGGGATTCCGACTTAGGATCATACCTTTGCTTCCCATCCCCTTTGTTGGGCTCCTACCAAGGGACGCGTGAAGGACAAACATCAGGCCTTGGTTTTTCCCTCCATGGTTTGATTTTATCTCTCTATCTTATCTAATCTAGAGGTCCAAACAAATTTTTAGAGTCCTCCGCCCATCCAGTCCCCACTGTTTTGGATCCCACAGCTGCTTCGACCATTCATACTTCATTCGCATTAGATTCAAGTTTTTTATTTTTTTTGCCTGCACCTACTCCATTGAATTGATGCCCCTTTATGCCATAGGTAACTTAGTACCCAATATTAAATGATAGGTCAATGGTTTTATGTTCACATGGTTATATCTTACCACTTGGTTGTATTTGTGTGATCTTGTATCTATAAAAGCAAACACATATTTAGTGGTTGAGGTTAGTTGTGTGAGTGGATTGTCATTATTGAGTCTTTCTAAGGAGTCCCTATGTGAAGCATGACATGGGAGGTGTGGATTCATGCTTGGACACATGGAGGATGCATTGGAGAGGCTTGATTCTTTAGAAGTATTCATGGTAACTTTGTAAGTGCATGCATTATTTTATTGTTGAATAATAGATAGAGTATGGATGTTTTTGGAGGCTAGGTTTTTCCCTCTTGAAGGTTTTATTAGGGCATATTTTGTGTTATCTTGCAGCTTGTCTATTTGATCTATGAAGTATGGTTATTCTATAAGCTTGTATGAATGCTTTTCTCTCATGGGGTTATCTAGGGAATGGATTAAATGAGCTAGGCATTGATGTATTATTTCCTAACAAGTGGTATATGAGATTTTATGGTTATGGGATGTGTGAGCTCCCACATTTTGTTATAACCATTTTTGACTAGATTTAGTGCAAAGTTGAATCTATGACTATGTAAGATATATATGAGGTATTACAAGATATGGAACACATGTGGATATGTTGTTTTACAGATTTGGGCTTTTAGGGTTTACAAATTTGTTGGGTTTATTGTAGATCTGAGGCTTGAGAAACTAGGGCCAAAAGGGTTTCTTGGATTGTGCTTTAATATGATGGTTTTATAGAGGAAATTTAACATATGACATCTTGAGACAAAACGAATCTCACCATTAGATCTAGGATGGCTGAGAAATAGAAATTCATATAAAATTTTCCCTATTTTGGTCATTGTGAGAAAATACAATGTTTTTTCCCAAGTATCCTCTTAATCACATGACCATCAATTTGAGGAAATTAAAAATTAAAATAAGGGGTGAAGGTGGGGGTGTGGGGGAGGTGTGCAAGGGGGGAGGGAGGCAGGGAATAATGGAAAGGAGGGTAGGGGAAGTGGGTGGTGGGGGGATCCATAGACCCTATACCCACCCCTAGACAATCGACAAATAGTATTGTCAATTGGGTGGGCTACCACCTGCCCAACCCTGTGGGGTTTCAAAATTTACCATCAGTTTTTAGAATAAAACAAATTTAAATATTTTTAAATTCTATTGAGATTTTTCCAACATCGCCACCCAACCACTAGGGTGGCACCGCCATGGGTGGGGCTAGCCTAATTGGAGGATTTTTTTTCAAACAAGCATAAATTTCACCTATGGTGTCAAATTTTTGACTTCCAATAGTTTTGGTTCCCTAATTTTTTTGTTTTAATCAATTTTTGGGGCCTTGAAGTCAGATGTTCTTGGTTTCACGATTTTAAGCATAAATTTTGCATACACAATCAAATTTTTGATTTCAAATAGGCGTTGGAGAGAATGTGTAGTGTACTACATAGTGGACCAGGTAGATTTTTAGTTTGTGGTATAAGGAGAGAATTTTAATTATACATGATCACTTGTAGGTGCCTAAGGTTTAAGGTGTGATTGTGCGAGCATCCAGATGAGTCAAGAGGTGAAAACTTGAGGGAGTACATGTTTTTATATCTTATTCATGATGATACAACTGATTATTAGTTTGGAACTTCTTGGTATAGGTTTATAGATGTTTATAAAGTTGGACTTTGATGGTGATAGGTACACAAGTTGTCTTCAGTTTTGAGGATATGGGTTGACACATGTAGAGACTTGGAGTCTCATGTGGGTGATAGTTAAGTGCAAGTATAATATTGGTGATAATTATGGTGTCATGGATATGTAGATACATTTGAGCATTGAAACATGACCATGTAAGTGGTTGTTTGTGGTGATTTGGTTTGGTTTTAGGAGTTTTTTCTCTCCTAGATTCTTGTATGGTTCCTTGACTATAGTTACTCATTTATGGATATGATTGGTGAATCAGATATGTGGTTAATTTGGTGTTTGAGTCTTGTTGTCTATATGATTATCTTCTTTGATATCTCAGTTTGCATGTTACTAATGTGATGATGAGTTTGCATGATTTAGTGTTTAGGATCTTTGAGTAATGCAATTTGTAGATTTTCTACCCATTTTCTCGCAATGGGATGAATCAGATGTGGACTGTCTATATCCATGAGATTGTTTTAGTTCTAATACATAATATATTAGTTGGCCTTGACTTTGGTCATTTGTGCATTGGTATGTTGCTTGGGATGAGATGGTGGATGATTAGAGTACCTAATTAGTCTGTTATTGGGACTTGTAGCATGTGGTTTTATCATGATATCATGATATCTTGGTTATATTTCATTGGTTACATATTTTAGTGGGAGATGTTGACAGTTATAATTTGGCATGTAGGATTGAATCCTAATGTTTTGATGGTGGTTGTATCTTCTTGGCTTGGAGATATTGGTTTTACTTCTTCTCTTGAGCTATTGGGATTGTAGTTGATTGTCCAGTGTGGACCATGGATGATCTTCATTTAGGAGATGGTTGCCATAATTCCATATGTAGCTGAAAATCACAATTCAGTGGGAGTTGTTGGTAGTGATGTGGATTCATTGTTGGTGATGGATGATCTTCTTTAGTTTTTGTGAATGTCTCAGAGGATCTCTTGTATCTTATTGTAAAATATTTCTTTCACATTTACAAGTTCAGTATTAGGAGATGGTTATATTCATGTGATTAGAGATGTAGATTCTTGGTTTAGAGTGTGTTTTGTATAGTGCCTTGTTATACTCTGGATACTAGTTTGAGTATTGACATGATATAGGTTCTCTTGATATTAGGATGTATGCATTTTTGCATGTGATCTCCTAGGAGGAGATGGTTAGATCATGATGTCATGTTGGGTTCTTGATTTTGTGGTTGAAGCTTTGAAATTGATTGTGTTAGTTCTTTTGGTACTTGAGTACATTGGTCATTTTCTTGGGAACTTCATGATAGTGTGGTGTTGCACTTGGAGCTTAGTATAAATTGATTAGTTTTAGGTGCTTATGGATACTTGGAGACTTGGGCGAGGCTAGAGTTCTCTCTTGACTAGAGACATTTTCTTGAGATGGTTACTCCTTGGAGGTTTTAGCAGGAAGAGCAAGGAGCCTTTACCTAGATATCAATGTGAGTTTATGTTGGACCTATAGAGAATATTGTTCATGGAGTGAGTCATGATGACTTGGTTATCCTAGAGGAGCATTCTCATTCCCCACTCTTGGTCTACTTGATGGTTTATCATCTATAAGGTATTTTCCCATTCTTTTTCAGATGTGTTATTTTCATGTTTTATTTTCTCATGTGAATGAGTCTTGAGCCATGGTGATTGATTTTGGGAGACTCATTTAAGGATTGTTTACCATGAGTTTATATTTCTTTATCTTTCATAGATATGGATCTTGAACTAGGATAGTTGGTTTTGGAGGATTAATTTTGAGGTATGTTTAGCATTGTTATCTCATTGTGCATATGAGTTTATTTATGTTATCATTCATTGATAAAAACTTTAGAAGATTGTTATTGGGTTGAATTTTTGATTTGGGAATGGATACTTTGAGTTTTATTTACTTGGTTAAAGAGGCTTTCATCCATGTTGATATTAGACGATTCATATGTTGCATTTAATCTTTGAGATTGAGTGTATGGGTGTTATTGATTCTTTTCATTTCGGGTTGTAAGGAGATCATACTTGACATAGCATAGTAGTTTGAGGTGTTTGTATAAGGGCATGTTATGATTTACAAGTTTTCTCTCTTGATTATATAGTTCCTTCTTGGAGGTTCATGTTCTTATGATTTGGGAGGATTGTGTTGACATTTTGTGAGAGATTATGCAACTACTTGGGTTGAACGTGTGGATTATTGTTGAACCAAAGAGAAAATAGGTGTGTGTCCACTTATTATCCCTAGGTCATTCAATATGGTCCTAGGAATCCTAATTGGATTGACTATCAACCTCAAAGGTGAGTCAATTCTCAACAAGGAAGACCTAGGAAGGGTTCTTTTAAGCTTTGAGGGGTTCACCACCAAGCAAAAGCTTGCAAAAGACAAATAAGCATTCAACTCACAAAACCTAATAATGCAAGCTAAATGAATGATGTAAATGATGAAATTATGCAACATCAAGTTAGGGTATGTGTACCTGGAAGTTTTGGAAATGCAATGAGGATTTTGGAAATGCAAAGAAGCTATCAAAAAGTGCTATGGAGGACTAAGACGCCCTTACTATTGTCTTAGTCCCGTTGTTGTTTTTTGGGAAAAATGTAGAATCTTCGGATGTCGAAACCAAATCTTAAAGAATTTTTGAAAAATAACCTCAGGAGGACTAAGATGCCCTAGGTGGTGACTTAGTCCCATTTTGAATTTCTACAATTTCTGAATGTGATCCCGAGATCCAAGTTCTGCACTTCCTTCTTCACCAAATCTCCAGATCTAAACCTATAAAATAACCTGCAAAACAAAGGAAATTTGATCCATTATTTATGGGGGTTTGCCTTGGTCAAACCCCTTGTTTGGTAATTAAACCTTGATGAAAAAGGATAGCTCTGAAAATGGAAATGTGTGTGCCTTAATCTTAAGTGTGTCTAAGATTATGCATGCTAGAATATGGAGAAACCCTATTCAAATGTGTTAGAATATAATTCCTAACATGCAAATTAAAATGACCTACAAAGGAGATCTCTAATCACCCTAATAATTCATAAATATGAAATATACCTTCCTTAGGCAGAAAATAGAACAAAAATGGAAGATGGAATCAATCAAGAAACAAGTCCTTAGGCTTGGAAGAATGGCTAGTTGCATCTCCAGCCTAGAATCTCTCACGATTCTCCATAGGCATCCATCATTAATCTTTGGCAATGCTAGATCTTGACTTGAAAATGGACTTAAAGACCCGCAAAAACACAATAGAAGGTTTCTCCAAGACTTCAATTTCTTTCTTCTTGAAACTCTCCTTCAAAACTTTCTTCAACTTGGCTTCAAATTTCTTGAACTCACTTGCTTATTATGAAAAATGGGGTGTGAAACTTACTTTTATAGGCATTCCTATCTAATAACCTAGTTATTAGATCTCAAAGGCCAACAAAATACTAATTTGAATTAAGGATTTTCATTTCCCGCTCTTAATTTTTGAAAATAAAGCCCTTGGGACTAAGATGCCACCAAGGGCATCTTGATCCCACAAGGCTTAATTTTCCATTTTAAAAGGTGGGTTACCAAGATTAATGGTTGTTTATGGATTTTGGGTAGGTTTATAGATGAAATATGCCTCAGGATGCACAAAAAGGGGTCTTACGGGCCCATAATAAGTGACTTAAAGGGAATTTAATGTAAGAAGTGCTAAAATAGGTCCAAATTAAGTGTGAAAATACAAAGGTATACATTTTTCTACACTACATTTAGCCCCCACTTTAGCGCCCATATGACAATACATGCATATGCAAGCTAAAGCACTTCAAAAAGTAACTTTATAAAAGGATACTCATATGGATTTGCTAGGGAGAATGAAGCCCCCACTATAGTTACCTACAAAACCACAATGTTAGGAACCACATCCTACATCATAGATTCATTAGTAGCTCAAATATAATCCTCTTATCTAACTTTCCTAACAAATTAAATTTGAGGGTAGATATATGCCCCCCCTTGATTCCACTTGCTTTACAGAGGTGGAATTAAGGTAGAAATCCAACCACATTGAATTGGACAAGTCCATCATAGGGAATTTCCAAGTACCATGCCACATGATGATAAACATTTGATGAGAACAAGATTGGAGCCACGATTCTAACACAACAAACGACATCGAAAACAGAGTTCGTTAGCTCCTAATATAATAGTTTAAGTAAAAAGCACTTCTTTTCTTTTTAACAAAAATTACCTAATCTACATGTATATAGAGATAAAAGAGAAGGTGAATCACATTCATTTTATCGTTTACCTTATTTTAAAGTGATCTTGGAGTAGAATGAGTTACCATGCCAAGCATACGCCCATCCACTCATCCAAGGATCGAGCTTCTACGAGAGGCGATCGCGCGGGACGAACTACAACTAACTATGAGTGGATTCCACCTTCTTTGTACTTTGATTTAGTGATTTTTTTATGTTTTTATAGAAAAAAGAGATGAATTTATAGGTCAGGGAGGGTTTTTCTTTCATTTTTTTAGATTGTTTCAAAGTGTCCCACTTAGTCACAAAGTTTCCCACTCTGTCGCAAAGTGTCCCACTTTGTCACAAAGTTTCCCACTCTGTCGCAAAGTGCCCCACTTTGTCACAAAGTGTCCCGGTTAAGGAATAAAGTGTCTAGAACCCTTAATTAAGATATTGTAGAGCAACTTTAGCACACTTTTTGACCATTAAAGCACAAATTTAAGATTTTGATATGTTTTAAATGACATTTTTCTTCTTTTTCATGGTAGATTGCACCCCGGTCGTGCCAATGCCTAGGCAGTCGTACATTCAACCATCTTTGAGAGCTTGTTGATTAGCTACCTGAGGAGGATGTACAAATCCTCCAGGAGACAAGCCTCTACTAGGCCTATCTCTCCTCAACCATGCAGTATCATGACACCATGTTGATGGAGCTAGTAGAGAGATGGGATGCAGACACCTGCACCTTCCATCTACCTTCAAGAGAGATGAAAATCACACTAGAGGATGAGCACCGCATACTATGAGTGCCCATCTGAGGAGAGAGGGTTTTCCTAGCATAAGAGAGGAGCTTTGAGGAGATGTAGGCTAATACTAAGTACTACCTAGGGAAACTAGTTTGCTACTGGATCATAGGACCATGTATTGAGCTATCATGGCTTCTACATGTGCACTCACCACTTGTCCAATGCATCTTGATTTTTATAGTAGCACTGATACTAGTCCCTGATGGTCATGGAGCACATCTAAAGGGGGGGCTAGTGCACATGATTCAAGACATGGAGCACTACTGTTTCGTCTACGCATGGGGTAGGAGCATGCTAGCACACTTGTACTATGAATTGGGCCAGTTTACCTACAAAGAGGTGAACAACATGCTACACTACACACTACTACAAAAATGGATCCTAGAGTAGATTACCTGCACTAGGCCAAGAGGATTCTTGATTGCCACAACAGTGGGATACCCACGGGCCTTCAATTATCCCCTGAGACAAGCATGGCATCACAATGATGTATTGTTCTAGAGGGTTAGATTTGACAGACTGAGCGAGGAGGACATTGTATGGAGATCCTATTTGATGGAGTTATTTTGGTTGGACACGACAAGATAGATGAGGCAGATGTAGAGGGATAGAATTTTTTTGGGGCAACACGATCACGTAGTGAGACCCTTCTACTACGATCGCATCATGAGACAGTTTGGGCAGGTACATAGATGACCCATACTACGGTCTTCATACGGATGGTTAGTACAAAGCACCCGCAGACATGGGGACCTTAAATGGCTAACAACAAATGACATAGTCTAAAGCGATGCAGAGGAGGAGATAGACATGCCCCCAGTCTCAGACACAGATTACATTAGCACAACACATGAGTACGACGAGTGGTGGGGGGTGGTATAACTAGGAGCTATCTTTCCTATGGACTATCCTATGGGTTTCACAGGACCCCTACCAAATCCAGGGGAGGAGGATAGAGATTCAGGTAGGAGAGTATATCCAACAGATCTATTTCTATATGGGGATGAGGAGTTAGAGGAGGACAACGATTATGAGGGGGAGGATGACGATGAGGAGATAGAGGAGACAAAGGATGAGAAGATGTAGCCTACGAGCGAGGATAGTGATAGAGGTGAGGCTAGTCCTCCTAGATATGAGTGGAGAGATATAGTTGCCACATGAGTTACAAGGTCATAGTCTGCACGTGTCAGTGTCCAAGAGCATGAAGAGAGCAGCAGGGCATTCAAGATTCCTACACATCATGCTATAGACCTAGGTGATGATATTTATTATTATGCTTTATGTTTTTATGTATGTCATGCTCATGTATATGTATATATTGTGACGATGCGTACTGATTATTCTTATGATTTCTATCTTGTAGGGCCCGTGATAGATCTTGAGGACCTCTTCCACTATGCGGCTATAGAGATAGTTCCACCCTTTCCCACAGATGAGGCTACTACCAAAGAGTTCATGCCCCCACCATTTGTGGCGCAACACATGGAATTTTTCAAGCCTTATGTGAGATTCAGGGGAGTATATGATAGTGAATCCAAGTGCGCTAATCGCGTTGAGGGTCGAGTATCAGCATTGGAGGTAGAGTTAGAGGAGGCTTGAGTAGCTTGGAGATCTAAGAGAGAGGCTACCTTAAAGTCAGGGGTCGAGTGGCTGCAGAGAGAAAATGTCAGAATCCAGGCTGATAAAGACCATGCAGAGTGAGAGCATGTGGATGCAATGATACATGAGGGTGAGTTACGTGGGGCACTATGGACTATGGAGGAGATGTCTACCATGAGTAGATCCTGATCACACACCTTCATCTCTCGACAAGCATGAACACCACATCTCGAGGGATCCAATAGTCATAGCCATAGTGACATTGTACTATTTGATGAGATGTATTGAAACTTTTGATATATATATATGAGCATGCTTGGATTTATTGTTATGTGTCAGATGGTAATGTGATTTATTAAATAATCTCTGTTAGACTATTCAATAAATATATCCATGATCTAACATGTCTTTTTTTAAGCTTTCTTAAATTTATGAGGTAATACGTTATGCCAAATTAAATGAACTTACGATTTAATTTTAGAAAATTAAATAAAAATAAGGATTTAACCAAACATAAGATACACCATAAGGTTTGAATAGCATGATACCCAAAGTAAGAATCCAAAACAACCTTGGACCCACTACTCCATAATTCAAGACACAAAAAGCTAGGTGTCAGGAACGAAGCAAGTGTGAGAGACAATGGCATACTATCCATTTTCTCTAACAACACTGCTTTAAGAACTCACACTATTCATAAAGGCTAGGCATAGTACCAACACAAACACACGACATTAATAGGTTCTCAAAGAGGTGTACCATCCATTTCAGATATCAAGTATGCTCCAGACCCATAAATTTCTTGAATTACATAAGGTCCTAACCGATTAGGGCTAAAATTTCCTTTCTTTGTCAGGTCAACATTGACATTTTGCTAATTCTCGTATAACACCAAATCACCCTTGTTAAATGAGTGAGGGATGACATGGTCATTATAACTTCGTTGCATTTTCTTATGGTAAGCTTGAAGATGTTCTAGGGCACTAATGCGCCTTTCATCGAGCATTTCAAGTTGGTGTAATCATTGTTCCCTATAAGTATTATCCTTAATTAGCCCTTGAAGAGAGATTCTTAAGGAGGGAATCTCTGACTCCAGGGGCATAATTGCCTCGGCACCATAAACAAGGTTATAAGGTGTGTTTCCTATTGAAGTTTTGATACTAGTATGATAAGACCATAATGCATATGTTAATTGCGTATTCCAATCTTTATTATGTTTTTTCACTATTTTTCTTAAGACTTGTTCAAGAGTTTTATTAGTTGATTCAGCTTGTCTATTAGATTGTGGGTAGTACGGTGTTGAGAATCGATGTTGTATATTAAATTTTTCCAATAACTTCTTCACATCATTGTTCTTAAATGGTGTCCCATTGTCCGAAACTAACGCAGAAGGAAGTCCAAAGCAAGCAATAATGTTTTCCAATATGAAATGACATATTGCATCGGCGGTTGTTGAACATAAGGGAATAGATTCTACCCATTTCATGAAATAATCTTTTGTCATGATTATAAACGTATGTCCAACAGATGAAGGTGGAGATATTTTTCTAATAATATCCAAACCCCATTTCGAGAATGGCCAAATAGGAACTTGTGCACGAAGCTCGGAGGCAGGAGCATGGATTAAGTTTTGATGCTCTTGACACTTATGATATTTCTTAATGTATTTGAAGGAATCTCAATCCATATTTTTCCAATAGTATCCCATGCAGATTAGCTTTTGAACTAATGATCTTCCTTCAAAATTCCCCCCACAAGCACCTACATGAGCTTGTTCAAGTGCTATAGGGATTTCAGATCGTTTAAGACATCTAAGTAAAATGCCATCAACGGGCCTCTTATATAAGATGTCTACCAGGATGATGTATCTGGATGAATTTTTTTGAAGATGAGAGTGAGTATTTTTATTTGTTGGCTCAGGAAAGGTACCATCTTTCAAATAATTGAATATCATATCATACTATTCACTTGAGTTTTCAATTGTTGTTGCTAACACTTCGTCTGCTTTATCGTTGATTGATGGTTTCATAATTGTATGCACAATGAAGGTGAAGTCTTTTGAAGGATCTTGAGGGGATATAAGAGAAGCTACACTTTCCATTGCATCCACATGATGATTATCTTTTCGAGGGATGTTATCAATGGTGAATGATTCAAACTCCTCTAACAATTTCATTGTGAGATCCTTGTACTTTGATAGTTTGTCATGCTTTGTTTGATATGTTCCATTTATTTGTTTGATGACTAATTGTGAATTGCCAAATATCCTAATGTCTCTAGCACCCATAACTAGGGTGGCACACAATCTAGCAAGTCATGCTTCATACTCAATAGTGTTGTTTGTACATAGGAAATTTAAGCGATATGATAAGGGAATAGACTCTTTTGCGAGCAGTTTTATTATAACCCCTGCATTGGAGCCAGTTTTGCACTTAGATCCATCAAAATACAATTCCCATGTATCCTCTTCGATTGTCAACACATTGTCATTGGGGAAAGAATCATTACCAGGTAACGTTAAAGGAGAAGGAGCATCAACCAACTGACCGGTCAAGGCTTGACCTTTAATTTCTTTTTGTGAAATAACTTAGTCAACAACAGTACCCACCTAGCTAAGTGTCTGGATAAGTTTTTTTTAGTGAAAAGGTGTTTTAAAGGGTCAAACTTTGTCATCACTTGTATTTCGCCATTCAATAAGTAATGTCGCAAATTATTGATAGTGAATACAAGAGCTAAGCATTGTTTTTCTATTGTTGTGTATCGTCTCTCATAGTCAATCAATGTTCAGATAATGTAATAAACAAGATGCTCTTTACCATTTTCATCTTGTTGAGCCCATAATGCTATGAGAGCACGGGTTGATGTTGATGTATAAAGGATGAATGGTTTTTTTTGCATGGTAGGTTGTAAAATAGGTGAAGTGACAAGATAATCTTTCAAATTCTCAAAAGCGTATTTACAATATTTTCTCCAATCAAAATCTATGCATTTCTTGAGAAGATGTGTAAATGGTAACGTTCAATCTGCTAAGGATGCTATGAAATGACGAATGGCCTAAATTCTTCCTTGTAAGGTACATAATTGAAAGATATTTCTAGGAGGTGGCATGTTAACTATAGCATCAATTTTCTTTGTGTCCACCTCGATTCCTCTGTGAGATACAATAAAACCTAAAATTTTTCCACTATCTACACCAAAGATACACTTTTTTGGATTCAATCTCATGTTGTATTTTCAAATTCGTTCAAAGGTATTTTGAATAACGTTCACATTATCTTGTCTTATTAAAGATTTGGCTAGAATGTCATCAACATAGTCTTCCAAAATCTTACGTATGTAATCATGAAATATGAGTGTCATAGCTTGTTGATATGTTGCACCTGTGTTCTTCAATCCAAAAGGCATCATAACCCAACAAAATGATCCCCAAATAGTTGTGAATGATATTTTGTATTGATCTTGAGGGTTGATGAAAATTTGATTGTATCCAGAAAATTCGTCCATGAATAACAACAAATCATGTCAATTTTAGGAAGGGGAAAGTCATCTTTTAAAGATGCTTTATTCAAATCACGAAAATCCGTACACATCCTAATATGATTATCAAGTTTTACGACTACGACAATGTTTGAGATCTAGGGAGAATAATCTATAGGTCTTATAAAACCAGCCTAAAGGAGTTTTTCAATTTCTTCCTTAACTAGCAAGGCTATTTTAGGGTTCATTTTTTGAATCTTTTGTCTATCGGGCTTAGCATTTTCAACAATGACTATGTTGTGTGTTACAATCTTAGGATCAATTCTCAGCATATCTGAATAAGTCCAAGTGAAATTTTTGGGAAAGTCATGAAGAAGAGTTGCGGTATCCTCTTGTTCTCCATCATCAAGGCATTTCCCAATCTTAATCACTTTCTCTTTATCATTGATATCCATGGCTATATCCACGATGTCCCCTAATGAGAGAGCATTTGATCTTAGAAATTTAGGGTTGTATTCTTCATTATTCATGTCAATGTCATCATTCTCTCCATATTTTTGTTTGGTGCTAATCATAGCACATGCAACCTTTTTCTTTTGGGATGGACTAGATGATTTATCATAAACTCCTAGTATTTGTTTCAAGACTTCGTCATTTTCAAAGTATTCCCATGATGTTTCAGAATCTGTATCAAACAATTCTGGATGTTTCAAAGTGAGATTGTTTTTTGGTTTACACATAATGGTGTTGATGTTTAATGGTCTCTTGTTTGCTTGCGTTATTTTAGAAGGACAATATCCCAAACCATTTTTCATTTCTTGTATATTAGGTTCCACAATAACATGAATTCCTTGTTCTTTCTTTCCACATCCTTTTCCACTATAACCCAATTGCTTCATAAGTTCATAACCTCTCCCATAAAGTTTTTCCATTTCTTTCGGGTTTGGTGGTTGATGATAATCTATCTCATCGAAGTTTGTTGTGTAGCTTGTGTCTTCTTCAAGAGTAGATGAGGTAGATGCTTGTGAGTTTTCTTCTAAGTTTTGTGTTTACATAACCATTGGTTGCTTCTTTTTTTCATCTTCTCTTCTTGTGATTATATACTCCCATAAATGAAGGTTTGAATTCTAAGGAACCCCAATTATCATCTGCTAATTTTGAAATTGTCTCCATTTCTTGTGTTTCCTCTTTCATACGTTTGATTTTTGATGTTGTAATTAATGTTTTCAGAGGACTGGTGTTTCCTTTTTCAATTTGCAAGCAACTTTCAAGCTCGGGGTCCATTTTAATTTGGTATATATTATTTTTATAGACATACTTCATGATACGATGAAGAGTCGAAGGCACCACATGCATCTCATGAATCTGTGGTCTTCCTAAAAGAAGATTGTATGAAAGGTCATGAGGCATAACATGAATAAGGGTTTATAAGGCATCCTTTCCGACTGAAATAGATAGAATAATCACACCAAGCGGTTGCTTTCCTATATTTTAAAATCCTCAAATCAATAAGGAATCGGGTTTCATTCTTGATTTATCCACTCCCAACTTATTTAAAAGGTTCACACTACACACATTCAGAGCTGATCCATTATCAACAAGGGTCCTTTTTATTCCCGTGGTGTTGTATCTGGTTATTATCATGAATGCATCATATTTCTTTCTCATTTCCAAGGGAGGAAGGTCATGTTGGTGAAAGGTAACGTCTATATTAACTGTATTCATTCCTTGTATTAGAGCTGCCACATCATTTGCATGTGTACTAGGAGAAACCACAACTTGTTGTAGGGCTATTTGAAGCATGGTGTGGTAACTAGGTGAGGTTTGAATAAGATACCATGAGGAAATATTAGCAAGAGTATTCTTAATTTTTTCAACAAGATCATACTCCTTTCCACTATGTGATGGTAAACGAGGAGCACTAGGCAATATAGGATTAGGCAATGGCAACGAAATGAGATTAGGTTGATGATGTCTATTATTCCTTATGTTATATGTATGATCAATAGTATTATAACTTGATTTTTGCAACACATTTTCTTTAGGTGGTTCAAGGATAAGGACAAGTTTGTTTGTAGGTTGAGGTTTGTTTGAAGGTGGATAAATGATAAGTTGAGGTTGAATGACATTTACTTCTCTTTGTTTAGTTTTGTTTGAACAAGCCTCAGTGGATGAACCTTACGAGATGAAGTCCTCAAGGGCTTCATCTAACATATCAAAGTCATCACTACTAAAAATCTTGAGGGTTACACTTACTTGGACAAAGTGTTTTGACATACTTTAAATGACCATGAACTTATGCTTGCTAAGATTTAGTATTTTTGGTTTTCTAATGAATGAAATCTATGTCTAACAAAATGAAAGTGAAATAATCCATCTTTATCAAGCAATTGCAAACATGAACTATGGTAATGCATGAAATAGTAAATTGGAAAATTGAAACAACAAACTAACTACAACAAACATAAGCACAAAAATCATTGTTTAAACTTGAAAACTGTAACCTCAAACTCCACTGAGACTAAGACACCAGGAAGGGTGTCTTGGTCCTCCTGATGGAATCTAGAGGTTCTAGAAACTGGAATAGATAGCACTCAACTCAGAGAGGATTCTGGACCAAAAACCCTTAGAGAGACTAAGATGCCAGTAAGGGCGTTTTAGTCCCAATAAAGGTTTTTTCTAGAAAATAAGCAAAGTCTGAGTTGTAAATAGTGTTCCCAGGTTGCCTACCCAGGGACTTGATGTTTGGAAACAAAAAAATATGCAAATGAATGCAAGGTAAATTAACTAGTGACAAGCAATTGAATGCAATAACAATGTTTCTAAATGCAATTAGAATGATGAACAATGCACTTTTCAATTTTTTTAATGAGATAAGATGATGTAAGAAAGCAAAATGCAACCCATATGTACTTTCACTAATGCAAATATGGGAAACCTAGATGCAATTTCATTAATGCATGATGCAATGCAAGAATGAATGCAACCTAGATCTAATATTTGAATGGACTCCAAATCAGAAAATGAATGCTCAAAGAAGTCAGGTTCACCAAAATGAACCGTAAAAAAAGAAGGTGTGTGTCCAATTATTCTCCCTAGGTCATTCGATATGGTCCTAGGAATCCTAATCGGATTGACTATCAACCTCAAAGGCGAGTCAATTCTCAACAAGGAATACCTAGGAAGGGTTATTTTAAGCTTTGAGGGGTTCACCACCAAGAAAAAGCTTGGAAAAGACAAACAAGCATACAACTCACAAAACCTAATAATGCAAGCTAAATGAATGATGCAAATGATGAAATTATGGAATAGAAAGTTAGGGTATGTGTATCTGGAAGTTCTAGAAATGCAATGAGGATTTTGGAAATGTAAAGAAGCTGTCAAAAAGTGCTATGAAGGACTAAGATGCCCTTACTATTGTCTTAGTCTCACTGGTATTTTTTGAGACAAATGCATAATCTACGGATGTCAAAACTGGATCTAAAGAGTTTCTGAAAAATATCCTCAAGAGGATTAAGACACCCTAGGTGGTGACTTAGTCCCATTTTGAATTTCTACAATTTTGAATGTGATCTTGAGATCCAAGGTCTGCACTTCCTTCTTCACCAAATCTCCAAATCTAAACCTATAAAATAACCTGCAAAACAAAGGAAATTTGATCCATTGTTTATGGGGGTTTGCCTTTGTCAAACCCCTTGTTTGGTAATTAAACCTTGATGAAAAAGCATAGATCTGAAAATGGAAATGTGCATGCCTTAATCTTAAGCGTGTCTAAGATTATGCAATCTAGAACATGGAGAAACCCTATTCAAATGTGTTAGAATAGAATTCCTAAGATGCAAATGAAAATTACCTACAAAGGAGATCTCTAATCACCCTAATAAGTTATAAACATGAAATATACCTTCCTTAGGCAAAAAAATAGAATAACAATGGAAGATGGAATCAATCAAGAAACAAGTCCTTAGGCTTGGAAGAATGGATAGTTGCATTTCCAACCTAGAATCTCTCATGATTCTCCATAGGAATCCATCATTAATCTTTGGAAATGCTAGATCTTGACTTGAAAATGGACTTAAAAACTTGCAAAAATACAATAGAAGGCTGCTCCTAAGACTTCAATTTCTTGCTTCTTGGAACTCTCCTTCAAAAATTACTTCAACTTTCTTCAAATCACTTGCTTATTATGAAAAATGGGGTGTGAAACTTACTTTTATAGGAATTCCTATCTAATAACCTAGTTATTAGATCCCAAAGGCCGACAAAATACTAATTTGAATCAAGGATTTTCATTTCCCGCTCTTAATTCCCGAAAATAAAGCCCTTGGGACTAAGATGCCCTAGGTGGCGTCTTGGTCCCCAAAGGCTTAATTTTCCATTTTAAAAGGTGGGTTACCAAGAACAATGGTTGTTTACGGATTTTGGTTAGGTTTACGGATGAAATATGTCTCGGGATGCACAAAAAGGGGTCTTAGGGGCTCATAATAAGCGACTCAAAGGGAATTTAATGCAAGGAGTACTAAAATAGGTCCAAATTAATTGTGAAAATGCAAAGGTATGCATTTTTCTACACTACAATTGTGATTGTTCTTCATACTTCATATTTTGATCATATATCACACCTTGATATAATTTTTATTGGTAGACTTGATATGCCTTGATCATTTTCAGATTTGATATTACCCATGTAGTGGGAGTTCTTGGATATGCATGTTCTTCATTGACAAGTTTGATACAAGGAGCTTGTGATTGCGGTTTATGAGTTGCATATATTGGCATGAGTTTATTGATGTTGTTGATAACTAAGAGGTATGGATTATTTAATGTATTAGCATGTGTTGTGGATGTTATTTCCAATGAAAATAGCTTGGAACCTTTTTTATCACTTAGATTTGATGCTTGAGTTCTTGGATCGGTGCATCTTCACCTTGGCATGTTTCGTTTCTTCCATAGGTAACATGTTGGAGGATGAGAGGAGTTCTTGCTTGAGATGGTGGTCAATTTGGTTTTATTGCAAGTATCTTGATGGATCATGATAGCATGGTGGAGATTCATGCAGTTTTGTTTATGACTGTGTGGTGGAAAATATGTGTATCAAAATGATAAAACAAAACACACATCCATGCAATGTATTACATAAAAGGAATCTAAATAGCAGAATTGAAAGCTACAACTATCCTCTTAATTCATTCCATGGTTCTCTAGTTGTAAGGACCTCCAAAATTCATGCTCTCAGATCTTATTAATGTTGCACATGAACCTGCAAAGATGACAACTTAAGAAATGGGATGCTATTATGCAATCTACATGCCTATATTTTTGTATTTTTCGATATTTGATGTTCGAATGCTAAATAATCTTATGATGAGGTGTTGTTAAAATCAAAATGGTGCTAAAACTAATGAAGCTATTTTAAAGATAATGTTGTATAAAAGATGCAAGAAAACTAAATTCTAGAATTGAAATGCCATGATAATGTTAAAACAAACTAAAAATGCAAAGTGCAAACTACAATGCTCTCCAATTTGTAATGAGATTTCTGCAACATGAACTTGTCAAATTCTACTTGTCTAAAAGCTATGAAAATGTGTTCTATTTATAGAATTTTCCAAGTTGGGAATGATGTGACAGCGATGAACGGTCGAGATTGTGATCCTGTGACATCAACGGTTGAGCACGAAGAGGTTGAGAGAATCATGGAGGTTGTTCCCTGCAAGAGAGCAATTTTCCAAGTGTTGAAGGGAATCAGAGGAAAGAAGAAGCCATGTGTCCAGGAGGTTTCAAAGTTGTTATAGGTTTGTTGATGGAAAATCCACATTTTAAAATTTAGGAAATTTAATTTCATGTGACACATGGTGAGGTGGCAGGTGAGGTGGAAAATAGTTAGAAGAATATGTAGAAATGTGCCAAATTAAATTTAAATGAAGATGGGAAATTAGCAAAATGCCAAATTAGTTTATTTGTGCATTTAACCAATTTAAGAGGAAAATGATTTTGGAGGCCAATTTGAATTAAAAATTCAAATTTAAATGGAAGAGGGAAAACTAATTAAATGACAAATTTGTTTATTTGTGCATTTAATTAATTTAAGAAGAAATGATTTTGGATAAGAAGAATATTTAGAAGTGAACTATATAAATAAAATTTACAATTTATTTATAAGTAGAGGATTTAAGATTTTTATTAATTAAATAACAAGTATTTAATTAATTAGTGCTCAGACCATTTTTAAGTGCATACATTTTGCCCCTCTTTGAAGTGATGTGCGCAGCCGCATTGCTTCAAAGAACAATTTCTCTGACCGTGATGATAAAAAATTAAAATAAAATAAAATTACGACATGCCCTAGACGTTGATTTTTTAGTGATGATGAAAGGATGCCCCCTCAGAAGATAAATTAGGGATTTTTGAATTGTTTTGATGATTTAAATGATTTTTTGATGATATGCTGATGATCGCCAGATTTGATGAGGATGACCTGATTTATCTCTCGACAATGATAATAGTTCAGCCACACTGTTGATTAGTTGATTAACAAGGCTCATTTGAAAAATTAAATAAATGCCACAATAATTACCCCTTAATTAACCCTTAAAAGGTCAAAAAAGTAAAAGATAGTTCATTTGTAACTTGTGCATTTTGAAAACTAAGAGCCTGAAGAGAAAAGATGGATAGGATTTCGTGCCACAATCATAGATTCAAGTGAGTTCACCGCCACCAGCATCCAGCCACATATAGACCTCCGGTATGTACCACAAGAACCACTTTTTCAATTTCAAATTTGACTTTTTCCTGCTTAAATTTCATTTAAAAATTCGGTATTTTCACATGTTTTAGCGCATTAGGTTAGACTTTTAGCGCATCCAGAACTTGATACAATGCATTGAGTCATTGTATTAGCGCATAGAGTTTGGTTAGGATCCAAAATTAGGTTAGTGCATCAAGAACCCGCTTCAACGCATTAGGTTGTTAGATTAGCGCATCCGGATGCTAGCGCATAGGGTTGATAAAGTCACGAATAGGGTAGGTCAAATAGCGCATCTAGGAAACGACGCATCGGGACCCTGTTCTGGCGCATTCGATTTGTTTTCCAATGCATCCATGAAATGGCGTATCAGGACCCTGTTCTGGTGCATCTGGTAGATTGGCACATAGAAACTCTACTTTAGCGCATTGAACCAAAATTGATGATTTTGAAAGATTCCTCCTAGATTTTGATGATTAATGATCATGTCAATTGGTGATAGGATGATGTTGATTGATAGGTTGATGATCGTCCTCATGATAGGTGAGGAACGATGATAGGATAGATAAAATTGATTGATTGATTGATTGATGATCGTCCTCATGATAGGCGAGGAACGATGATAGTTTGATTGATGTTGATCGATCTCATGAAAAATGAGAGTTGAGTGACAGGTTAGGTGCTCCATGAGATTTGATCAATATCTCACGTGAGCTGATTTGATTAAATGATATGCTAATTTGATTTATGTGCTGACTTGATGCTTTATTTTGATTCTAGGAGGGTGGCTTAGGGAAATTACAGATTTGAGAGCGCTTTCCGCGGACATGGGACATGATCCCCCAGCTAACTCTGATAGATCTTGCCATTATTGACTAGTGCAGACTGACTTCACTGCTAGATATGCCCCAATACCAGATTAATCGAGGGTTGTTGATGACACTTGCAGAGCAGTGGCACAATGACCACAACACCTTCCATCTACCTACCAGAGAGATGGCAGTGACCCTTGAGGATGTTTATCACATTTTGAGGATACCGGTCGTGGGGGATTTGGTGGTATATGATCATGAGGAGTAGGGGGTACGAATGCCATTCAACAATTTTTTCAAGATGACCAGTTCATTGGTTATGAGATCTCTTGGTGAGAGTTGATTTCCATTCATCGGCCTTTGTCATGTGTATTAGCAGGATTCATTGGAGGATTTATGTGCCCTGACCATAGGTCGAAGAGATTTTCAGTTGGTTGGGGATGGATTTTGAACAACATGATTGTCCATGGTACGAGATATGCTTGGGGTTCGTGCATGTTGGCACACTTGCATCGTGATTTGCACCAGGTCGTTTATCTTTGGGTGAGTAGTCTCGCGGTAGGATGTACTTTATTGTAGCTCTGGGCTTGGGAGCACATAGTTATTACATGACCAGTTGGAGGTAGGGCTCGACCAATAGGATGACCGTATGTTTTTGGTTACATAGGGCCACTTGTCTAGTAGAAGCTGGGCAAGTTGGAGTATTGGTGGCAAGTCCTCGATGATTTGGATACTATTATCTAGCGATCGTATCTTGATTGTGAGGCTTGGGTGGAGGATGATGCAGAGATGCCTTACATATTTTGTAGTAGGTATCTGATTGGTAGGACTTCCTACATCATTAAGAGGTTTCTTTTTGGTAGAGTGTACAGGCAGTATGGCCGGATTCAGGGGATGCCAGAGGGGTAGCGCACTATGCGTAATGACAAAAAGATATTCTAGAGTGGGGGCCAGCCTTGGATTATGATACAGCTTATGCAGAGTACTATGAATTACAACCAATTTTATGGCAATACCACAGGTAGATAGTGGATGGACAGATGGTGACAGATTATGCCAAGTATTTTCATACACACCCATTTCCACATATATCGAGTCTGGATGAGCCTACACCCATTTTGGAGGTCGGGAGGAGGGTAGGGCCAATAGTGTAGGGGAGAGGAGATGGGGGTGAGGAGGAGGCAGAGGAGGGGGCAGGGGATGATGGAGGAGATGATGGGGGAGATGGGGATGGAGATGGTGGAGGTGGTGGAGGCAGATGAAGAGATGCTCTGGATTTTGGGGTTATCCCCAAGAGGAGGAGGTTAGCACCCGGTGGAAAATGACCAGTGATTCTTAGGATGCCCTCCCAGAGGCAACAAACTCAGATAGCTATATTATAGGCTTAGGTGTAGACACTCCAGGGCCAGATATAAACATTACAAGCATAGATTTCCCAAACATAGGCCCAAATATAGGCATAGGCTCCAACACAGTTATAGGTACAGGGGCAGATGGTGCAGTTGCAAGCCCAGGTGGCCACCCTTACTACTGAGAGAGATGCTACCAGGAAATAGGGGGAGTAGGCTATGGCCATGAAAAACCGGATATAGATAACTGTCGAGGGGGCTGGTATAGGTGACCTCGTCCGAGAGCTCAGAGAGTCCGCCAAGGAGGCAAAGTACTACAGGGGCAGGTACCATGAGGTAGTGCAAACGAAGCAGAGGGTTGGTTATACTTGATCCAAATCTGATCACTCTTAGTCCTGTACCACCAACAAAGGCGTGACATAGCCACTTCGAGGGGGACCACCAGGTGGACCTCCCCGATGATTAGGACCATCAGGGGCAGGTGGTGTTGGGCAGAGGCTTGCGACTTTTGGGGGCAGCACCACAGGATCACATGGTCACGTGTGATTTATTGTACTTTGATTCAAAGACTTGGCTTTTGCCACATTTTTGATGTACCATTTCTCAACTCATTGATATCATTGTATACTTGACATGTTTTTATTTTGAGGTTATATGATATGAAATGGCATTTGATGATCTATGTGTTGATGTTTTTTATTATGGATGGATGCATTTAATTTATGTTCTATGTGATCATGTCATGTTCTATATGATTATGTTACAGATGCATGTATGGATGCCTTAATGAGATGTTGATGCTATGCTTTTATATGTTTATGAATGGTGCATTTATGAGATGAATGATGTTATGCAAATGATATGAGATGCATTTGTATTTTTTGTAATTTTTCACATGTATAGCAGTGTATGGATGAATGGATGCATAAATGGTTTTATTATGAAATGAAAATGTATGATAAATGGATGGATATGGATGGTTTATGGCTTCCAAATGTATGAATGAATAGATTTTTTAAGGATTTTTCATGAGGCAAATAAATGGCCTAAATGTATGGATGATTATGCTCTTATGTGTAATGAATGTTATTATGTAATGAAATGTAATGCACTTTTCTGTATTTTTTGGTATTTTCTATGCAAATATGTGACCTAATTGCATGAATGTAAAATGAATTATGATCATGAATGTATTATGATGTTATTATTGATGATGAATGCATATATGGATGGATTATGGATGAATGAAATAATGCATTTATTATGACTTCGATGTATGGTATGGATTATGAATGATGATGGTATTTTGAAAAATGCTTTTTATTTGGAATTTTTCATGATGCAAATATTATAATGAATGAATGCATGAATGATTTGGAATAGTGGGTGTATGATACGGAATGGAAATGTCAATGCAAATGAATGATTTTTTTGTTATGTCAAGTATACTCAATCTTTTTATGAAAGATAACATCATGTTGAGAGTCATCGGCTTGGAAAAATCTATAATGCAAATGCAGAACTAAAATGAATGCAAGCCTATCTATGCAATGTTGCCCTTTAATTCATTGTGCTTATTATCATCATTGGGCGTTTTATTATTTTGAAAGTTGATACAAACATCGATGGCATAATTAGACCATGATGACCCGAGTACAACTTCCATACAATTTCTGTTGAGATTTGATAGTGCAAGCTAACACAAGCATCTAGGTATATGTAGACTAAGATGACCTGAGTATCACTTGTATAAACAAACAAGAGTTAATCATGTTCCTATGCAAATTCAGAATGTCATCAATGATACTTTGTAGAGCATGTCCCATGACAATTTGCACAATAGTAATGATTGACTCACAAACAATAGGCAAATAAAAATATCATTCTTGATCATAGCCCCTCTAGTTTTGTGACATTATTGAGGTACTCCTGAGAAATGATAACAACAATCAAGATACCTCAATTGAACATTTGTGTTAAAAGTAATCCAACCATGATTCATAAGATGATCCTTTAGTGATGAGTTGAATTGATTTGGTTTGATGTTTGATTTGATTTGCATGATTGATTGGTTGATTGATGTTCGATTATCATGATTGTTGTTTTTTGCCAAGGTTGTGTTGTTGTTTGCTTGCTTTCTGATTTAAATTTAACGACGATTTGCCCCCAGTGAGATCAGGATTTTGCCCCTAGTGAGAACAAATCAAAATTTATTATGGATATGCACAATGATAACCAAGCCAAGATGAGACACAACCGCAACAGTCAGATATGGACATGAAGCTCGTTATATGATAGGCATGAATGCGTAGTGATGGCAGAAGCGGATGGTCAACACACACTCAAATAGACGGAGAATTTGACTTATCATAAATAGTACCTGTTTGCCAGGTTTTCACTATTTGTTTTTGTTGCACTTTTTCAAATTTTATGATGTTTTTGTTGTAACCAAGACACCTGTTTGCCAAGTTTTCACCAAGGTAACGATTTTTTTGTATTTTTTTGTATTTTTTGATCTTTTTGATTTTTATGTTGTCACCAAGACGCCTGTTTGCTAGGTTTTCATCAGGGTGACCATTTTTTTTTCAAGACTTTTTCTGCTTTTTAGAAAAAAATTCAAGACCTTTTCTGCTTTTTAGGATTTTTTCAAGGATTTTTTGATTCACTCTTTAGGATTTTTTCAAGACTTTTTCTGCTTTTTCAGAACTTTTTTTTGCTTTTTAGGATGTTTTCAGAACTTTTTAAACATGCACTGGATGCATTCTGTGTAGAAATTTTTTAGATGAAGGTTTTTTCATTGGTTCCTCAAATATATTCCCATCTAGCGTAGACAGCTGATATGCTCCCGATCCAAAGACTAAAACAACAACAAAAGGACCTAACCAATTGGGCTCAAATTTTCCTTTCTTTTCTCGGTCTTGCTGATTACGAGGATTTTATTTCAATACTAGATCACCTACTTGAAATTTCCTAGGTTTGAATTTTTGATTGTAGCTCCTTGACATCCTCTATTGATAGGCCTTCAAGTGATCCACAGCAAGTTGACAATGTTCATCCAGTAATTCTAGCTCTTACAGTCTAGTCACACAGTAATCTTCATCTGAGATGAGACCTTTCAAGGACACCCGGAGTGATGGTATCTCAACCTCAATGGGGAATACTGCTTCATATCCATAGACAAGTGCATATGGTGTGGCTCTCGTGGGTTTTTAGATGCTTGTACGATAGACCCACAAAGTAGGGTTTAGTTGAACATGTCAGTCACGTCCGACATCATTGACGGTTTTCTTGAATATTTTCAGCATAGTTTTATTTGAGGCCTCTGCTTGGTCGTTCCCTTGAGGGTAATAGGGCATAGAAAACCGATGTTGGATATGAATTTTTTCACAAAGTTCTTGTACATTCTAATTCTTAAAAGGTCTACCATTGTCAGTGACAATGGATTGAGGGATACCATATCTACAGATGATGTAGTTTAGAATGAACGATGAGATCTGCCTCCCTATGATGGTGATTAGAAGCATGGCTTCAACCCACTTCGTGAAGTATTGCGTGGTTGTGACGATGAACTTATGTCCATTAGACGAAGATGGGTGAATTTTTCCAACAAGATCCAACCCCCACTGACAAAATGGCCATGTTGATTGAAAGGGCTGCAATTATTGTGCTGGTGCATGCATAAGATTACTATGGATCTGGCACTTCTGACATGTCTTGACAAACTGGAAGGACTCTCTCTCCATAGTCAGCCAGTAATATCCCAAACGAAGGAGTTTCTTAGCAAGGGTTAGACCACTTGAATGAGTGTCGCAAATAACCTCATGGAATTCTCATAAAGTTGTTTCAGACTCGTCACTTTCTAGACATCGTAAGAGAGTTCCATCAAGACCTCGTCGGTATAGTACATCCGCTATAAGGGTATGACGGGTAGCTTGGCGGATGAAGTTTCATTTTTGGTTGTGGGAGAGATCAAGAGGCAGGGTATTATATTTTAGGTAAGTGTAGATCTTCCCGTAGATGGAGGTATCAACATCGTCTAGGTGCCATATAAGTTCGGACTCGGAGTCATCGTAAGTGGGGGTAAACAGCTGTTCCACCATGAACTCATAATAGTTGCATTTTTTTGGAATTTGCAGCAAAGAAGCAATAGTTGCCATAGCATCAACAACTTTGTTGTCACTCCTTGGAATTTGACCAAATTTGATGTCAACAAAATATTTATTGAAGTCATCAATCATTCTCTTATAGGGCATCAGTTTTTCATCTTTGGTTTGATAATCATCATTGACTTGATTAATGACTAGTTGAGAATCCCCATAGACTTGCAACTCTATAATTTTCCATTCCACAACTATCTTGATTTCGATGATAAGTGCTTCATATTCTGCTATGTTGTTGGTGCAAAGAAACATTAGGTGATATGACTTTGGAATGGTGTGTCCTAGGGAAGTGATGAATAGAATTCATGTTCCTGATCCATGTTGAGTATATGATCCATCAAAATACAATACCCACTATTGTGTTGTGACTATTAGGACATCTACATCTGGAAATTCGATTTGTAGGGGATGATCATCATGAATTTTTGCCTCAACTAGTTGATCGGTGATGGCTTGACCTTTGATTGATTTTTTGTCGACATACTGGATGTCGAATTCACTGAGTACCATTACCCACTTGGCCAATCTTCCTGTCAGATTTTCTTTGCTAAGGAGATACTTCAACGGATCTATCTTGGCTATGAGCTTGACTGTATGAGTCAACATATAGTGCCACAATTGTTGGGTAGCAAACACTATAGCTAGATAATATTTTTTGATGGATGTATAGTTGATCTCATAACCATTTAAAGTTCTACTAATTTAATAGATTGCTCTCTCCTTCCCTGTTGAATCTTCTTGTGCCAACAAAACTCCCAATGATCGGTCAGTTGTGGCTATATACAATAAGAGAGGCTTTCCTTCTGCTGAAGGTGCTAGGATAGGTGGACTCATCAAGTATTGTTTTAGTTGATTGAAAGTTGCCTCACACTTCTCATCCCATTGAAAGGAAACATTCTTCTGCAACAGATGAGTGAAAGGATGGGTCTTATCAACTAGTTGTGATATGAATCTTCTGATTGACTGGAATCTTCCTTGAAGGGATCTTAATTGACTGATGTTTTTCGGAGGTGGCATCTCCATTATAGCTTTCACCTTTGCAAGATCTACCTCAATACCTTTTTTCGACACTATATACCCAAGTAGCTTTGCTGACGTTACCCCAAAGACACATTTATTTGGATTGAGCCGAACATTGAACTTCTCTAATCTGGTGAATAGTTTGTCTAATATCTCCAAATGTCCTTCTCTAGTGTGGGATTTTTCCAACAAATCGTCCACATAGTCTTCCATGAAAGTATGCATCATGTCGTGGAAGATGGTTGTCATAGCTCTTTAGTATGTGGCCCCTTCATTTTTTAACACGAAGGGCATGACATTCCAATAGAAGGTTCCCCATGGACAAGTGAAGGTTGTCTTATCTTGGTCTTCAGGAGCTATCTTGATTTGGTTATAGCCAGAAAATTCATCCATTAGTGACAACATGCCATGACTTGTTGTCAACTCTACAATGATATCAATGTTTGACAAGGGGAAATCATCTTTTGGGCAAGCCTTGTTGAGGTCTCTGAAGTCTGTATAGATTCCTATGATGCCTTCAGGCTTTGAAATAGGTAAAATGTTGGATATCCACTCTACATAGTCAATGGGTTTGGTGAATCCAACATCCAATAACTTATTTAGTTTTGCCTTTATCAATAGGGCAATATGGGGATGCATTTTTCTCAACTTTTGCTTGACTGGCTTAATTCCTAAAGGAAGGGATAAATGGTGCATGATGAGATTTGGATCTATTCATGGCATGTCTATATATGACCAGGCAAAATTGACTTGTCGTTCTTCAAAGAACTTGATAAAGTTAGGCTTTTCCAATTCTATCAATGATTCTGCCAGATGGAGAGTTTTTACTATTTCTGCATTGCTGACATTGATGAACTACGTTGGTTCAATCAGGACTTTGGACCTTTCTTGGAAGTGTTCGGGAAGATTGTCAAATTTCCCATCCTTTGGCTCCTTGAAGAGGTTTTCTCCATTAGACGCGCTCTTTATTTTTACTCTTTCTTGATCTGATACTTCCATGGAATGGTTTTCACCATCAGATCCTTCATTTGTTTCATTTATTTTACAGCTGGGAAATTTGGCACTCCCCTATCTGGAAGCTTTGTTGTGATGTTCAATGGTGGAACCCATTTCAGGAGTAACAACGCAAAGGAAATTTATGATGGCCTCATAGTTTGAAAAGGTGGGGATATCGATAGGTTCAGTTTGGTACCAATCTATGAGTTCAGGATGTAGCAATGGTAGGGGGTCATTGGATGGGTTTAGATCAGATGTCGTGAGGGTTCTAATGGAAAATTTCTCATCAAATAATACTATGGTAAGGTCAAGGTCTATGATGTTACTCTCTTCCGAGTGATCTGTCTTGCTAGGAGTTTGACCATCTTCACTTGAGCCATCGAAATCTTGCGATCCTAATTCAAATGGTTGTAACCCTAAGCTTTGCCCCTCCTCGAGCTTTGGCAAAGGTGGAATCAGGAGCTTCTCAATTATGAGGCACAAACACATCTTGGATAGCCTTAAGGGTATTACAATGTTGAGGACTATTGGAATCAACAAGAATGGTAATTTCTTGCCCATTGCAAGGAAATTTCAAACACTGATGGTATGTTGAAGGGACAACCTACATTTCATGGATCCAAGGATGACCCAAGAATATATTATAGGTCAGATCTTGATCCAAGACTTGACAAACCACATCTTTCTGAATCAGACCAATCTGAATTGGTAATACTATCAATCCCTTTGAATCTCTTTCTTCATCATCATATGCTTTGATGGTAATCTTCTTCCTTGCATCTAGTGCATTTTCAGAGAACCCTAGTGCACAGACAAGCTTTAAAGTGCATATATTAAGATTGAATCCTATGTCTATAAGGATATGCTTGACACAAATTTTATGGATTAGAACCTTGATATCAAGGGTTTTATTGAGGATAGGTGAGAGATACGTCATCATTTTCTAAAAAGGATAAGCAATGAGGCACAACTAGATGTCCCACCATAACTTGGAAAGTCCATACTTCTAAATAATTTGGCACTATTATGTCGACTAGGGCTTTTTCCAAGATCTCCTTGTGAGCGGGAGAGATTTTAAAGAGCTCCAATATTGATATTTGTGTGGGAAATTTTTGGATCTGATTGACAATGTTATATTGATGAGATGTAGCAGCAGGTGCTTTGGAAGTGCTACCTTTCAAAACATATTTGGTTTGGGCCCTGGTGGTCACATTTACAGGCACACTATCTTGTTTTCCATTAATTTTGATGACATTAACTTGATTATCCATTACAACCATGTCTTGTTGGATATTGAGAACTTGATTAGAGAGGATGTTGGTGTTGTCGATTGGAGGATTGGTTGCAACAGGATCTAGTGTGTTATTGATTTCAATGTCATTGGTGTGATCTTCAACAAATGAAATATGAAGGATGATGGTATCTTGAACATAATTTACATTCTTTCCTTTTCCGTTTGTGTTAGAAGATTCTCCTTTGTCATAATTTGGCAAAGGATTTTTGAATACCCCATGATCAATGTTTTTTTGAGGCTCTTCTATCCTTATGATCTTGTTGTCAATCAAATATTGTATCTTATGCTTCAATTGCATGCAACTATTGGTCAGGTGACCTTTGCATCAATGAAATTCAAAAAATTGGGCTTCATTCCACCAGGATGATTTTACCTTGGGTTCAAAACCTCGAGTGTCGGGTAGAGTGATAAGATTTTCCACGATAAGTTCTTTCAATGCAGATTCATAGGATTGACCCAAGGGTGTGAAACTTCAGTGGTCATTTGATGTTTGATATGGTAGGGTCTTAGATGATGTGTTACTTTGATTTTTTTGAGTATTTCCTTGGTTGGTATTTTGGATGTTGCTTTGGTTGGTATTTTGATTGGTGTTCGAGGTGCTTCCTGACAAATTGAAGACTGGTTTAGCATTATGCATTTCAGCTGAGGGATCATTGCCATTATTCTTGTATTTCTACCAAAACTTTGGTTTATCATTGTTGGATGAATTGTTTGAGTTATTTTCGTTATAGATTTTCAAAATTCCTCGTTTGACCAAAGCCTCTTCAATCTTGATCCCATTTTCGATCAATTTTTCAAAGGTTGGAGGGCATTGTAATTCAAGCCTATAGCTCATGTCATCATTCAAGTTATTAATAAATACCTCTATCTTCTCTTTTTTTGATATGGGTCGGGGATATCTTGCGAATGATCTTCTCCATCTTTGTAGGAATATAAGAAATGATTCCCCTTTCTTTTGTTTCACATTACAAAGGTCTTTCATCGTGATTTCATGTTGGATATTATATGAATATTGGGTAATAAACTTGTTTACCAATTCTTCAAAATATTTGATCCCCAGAGGTAATTGTGAGAACCACTGCATGCATTTCCCTCCCAAACTACGTGGGAATAATCTCATCAAATATGTATCCTCATGGGAAAATTTAAGACTCATTGTTTGAAATTCCCTTATGTGATCTATTGGATCAGTTTTCCCATTGTACTTGTCATATTTGGGAAATTCACAATTTTTGGGAAATGGTATCATGTTGACACTTTGATCGAATGGGTAGGGACATATATCTTGTATGGAGTATCTCTTAGTAGTCTCGGTTTGCATGTTCTACATTTGTTGTTGAAGAGTTTGGATTTGTTGTTTCAAAATTTCCATGGGATCATTGGTTTTTACTTCATTGCTTGATTCAATTTGTGTCTCGGTTTCTGTTTTCTTAGGATTTCTTTTCAATTTTGTAATATCAAAATTGTTGGATAGCTTGACACCTTTTTTTGCTAACATCAAGAGGTATCTTTCCCCATCCTTTTCGAAAACCTTTTCTAGAAATTTGTGGAAATTTGGGTCTTGTTGGGCTTGTTGGACATCTTCTTCATTTACCTCCTTAGTTTCAGTTGAACAAATATTATGAAAGGGATTTTCTTCTTGTTCAACCATGATATCTTGGGTTTCAATTTCTTTTTCTTGGAGTTTTAGCCTTTTGGATCTTGTTTGGACGGGCATACAAGTGATGAAAAATTTCTAATTTTTTGACCAAAGTTTGGGAGTGCCAAAAGGATTGGTTAAAATCTAATTAAGCAAGCTTTATTTTGGGATAAAGGACGACGAATCCTGTTGGAGGATGATAAATCCTGATGGTGAAATGTAGCTACTAAATCAGAAATGAATGTGATGAAAAAGGAACTTTTGGATGTTTCATCAAAATTTAGATGAGAGATTTTCACTGAAAAATGTTGGTTTCAACAAGATTGAGCTCTATTGTATAAATTTATTAGGACAATTAGAATATTGTATTGTCGGTTGTGGGATGAAAGAATGATGAATGGGATGACTATGATTATGCCTTTGTGAAAGGGCTCTTCGTTGATAATAAGCTTATGAAGATAAAGGATCTAAAGAAAAATCATCAATATATCCTCTACCAAAGTCGTGATACCTATGGATGAAAGTTCGATAGTCAAGCAAGACCTTCCTACTTTGGTACAAGAAGCGTCTCTTTTTCAAAAATTTCTTATACCCAAGTTGTTTCTTTGGTTTCTTGATTCTTTTGGCAAGGGATTTCTTGATAAATGTGGTTGATTTCCAATCCCTTAACATAAAATGATTGGTGTAAACGTCACAACTTGATTTACCAAGGAAAAGATGTTGTGTGAGAGGGAATATCTAAATTGGATGGTAACTGACAGATAGAAGGTCGAATTTAGCTCTCTATTTGAAAATTTACCAGATGCGCTAAAACAGTGCCCCGATCTACCAAAACTTAGATGCACTATGAAATGGTATAGATGCACTGTAGGAAGGTCTAAATGTGCTAGAACAGGCTATGGATGTGTTACAGGATTCAATAAATGCACTAAAACAATATATGATGGGATATAAGCGGGATGCGCTAGAACAGTAAATGAATGTGCTGAAATATGCAATGAATACGCTGAGGCAGTCAGTGAATGTGCTAAAATATGGCAGGGATGTGCTGGGGCAGTCACAGGATGTGCTGAACTAGAAAAATGTTTTTTGATTTTCGACAGTTTGACAGATTTCTCTGGTTTTTGGAAGTGAATTTGAACTATTTGGTTGAATTATCTCCTGAATCAATGGTTGGATATTTCAGAGTATAGTGTTTGCTTGAATCTTGATTTAAAACACATAGGTGAAGACACATCAAACAAGCACAATCCTAGGTTGTGTAAGGCAATATTCTTTTGGATTCTACATGGATTTTACTCCAGCCACACTTATTCTTAGTGGGTGATTTAGAAGCTTGGCCGCACAGGCTCCCCCTTACAGTGCACTCACTTATCGAGCCAACCAAGCTTCGAAATCCCATGAATCTCCCATGACAAGTTTTTCACCTCTACTAAAAACAGTGAGAATGTGGATGTGTTGGCAATGACCGTTGCTACACTAAAGAATAGAAAGGTAATTTTGGGCTTACTACAATAAAGGGGTTTTAGTACAAACTTTCTATTCGTGGGGGATCATCCATGCGGCAAGAGACCATTGATGCCCTTCTTGTCGAAACAATCCTCGTGATACTTGAACTTTCCTTGAGTACCCACATTTATATCTCGGGTGGAAGTCGCTTGGCTTTAGTGTGTTCTCGGTTGGGTCATGCCCTCCTTTCGAAGTGGGGAGGTAGGCCCTCTAAGGTTCAAAATGCAAATGCAAATAAATGGATCTAGCTTTCTGATCACCAGTTAAGGGGAGAGCATACTCGCCTACCACTCCAAACATAACATACATGGTGTAAATTATCCTTCTAATTAAGCTAGATTCCTATCTTAACAAAAGGAAATGACAAATAGATTCACCCCTGCAAATGATTGTTAGTAGTTTCAAGCTTTAAATTCTTTGACAACGTTATTTTATTGTTTCTGCAAAGTCTCTAACTGCATACAAGGTTCCTACAAAACGAAAGAGCATAAATCAGTTTTTAGAATCTGGAAAATTTATAGTAAAAACAAGATGCGCCATTACAGTGACCGAATATGCTAAAACTCAGGCTGAATGCGCTAAACTACTGAATCCGTTGAAAGAGCGATTGAATGTGTTGAATGATAGACTAAATGTGCTAAACAAGAAAATAATCGAATAAAATTTAAAATTCCCTGATGCACCGAAAGAGCAGCCACATGCGCCGAAATAGAAGCCCGATGTGCCGAAACAAATTCCGAATGCGCTGAAAGAACTGCTAGATGTGCCGAAACAGAAACTCAATGCGCCAAAACAAAAGCCAGATGCACTGGAGAAAAAATTGTATAAGCTACAACTATCCTCTTAATTCATTCCATGGTTCTCTAGTCTCAAGGACCTCCGAAATTCATGCTCTCGGATCTTATTAATGCTGCACATGAACTTGCAAAGATGACAAATTAAGAAATGAGATGCTATTATGCAATCTACATGCCTATATTTTTGTATTTTTGATATTTGATGTTCGAATGCTAAATAATCTTATGATGAGGTGTTGTTAAAATCAAAATGGTGCTCAGACTAATGAAGCTATTTTAAAGATAATGTTGTATAAAAGATGCAAGAAAACTAAATATTAGAATTGAAATGCCATGAATGCTAAAACAAACTAAAAATGCAAAGTGTAAACTACAATGCTCTCCAATTTGTAATGAGATTTCTGCAGCATGAACTTGTCAAATTCTACTTGTCTAAAAGTTGTAAAAATGTGTTCTATTTATAGAATTTTCTAAGCTGGGAATGATGTGGCAGCGATGAACGGTCGAGATTGTGACCCGCGGCATCAACGGTTGAGCACGAAGAGGTTGGAGAGAATCATGGAGGTTGTTCCCTGCAAGAGAGAAATTTGCCAAGTGTTGAAGGGAATCAGAGGAAAGAAGAAGCCATGTCCAGGAGGTTTCAAAGTTGTTACAAGTTTGTTGATGGAAAATCCACATTTTAAAATTTAGGAAATTCAATTTCATGTGACACATGGTGAGGTGGTAGGTGAGGTGGCAGGTAGTTAGAAGAATATGTAGAAATGTGCCAAATTGAATTAAAAATTCAATTTAAATGAAGATGGGAAATTAGCAAAATGCCAAACTAGTTTATTTGTGCATTTAACCAATTTAAGAGGAAAATGATTTTGGAGGCCAATTTGAATTAAAAATTCAAATTTAAATGGAAGAGGGTTCAAACTAATTAAATGAAAAATTTATTTATTTGTGCATTTAATTAATTTAAGAAGAAAATGATTTTGGATAAGAAGAATATTTAGAATTGAACTATATAAATAAATTTTGCAATTTATTTATTAGAGGATTTAAGATTTTTATTAATTAAATAACATGTATTTAATTAATTCATGCTCAGACCATTTTTAAGTGCATACATTTTTCCCCTCTTAAGTGATGTGCGCAACCACATTGCTTCAAAGAATAATTTCTCCAACCGTGATAATAAAAATAAAAATAAAATTATGACCTGCCCCAGACGCTGATTTTTCAGTGATGATGAAAGGATGCCCCCTTGGGAGATAAATCAGGGATTTTTGAATTTGTGATGATTTTTTGAATTTTTTTGATGATTTAAATGATTTTTCAATGATATGTTGATGATCGCCAGATTTGATGAGGATGGCCTAATTTATCTCTTGATAATGATAATAGTTCAGCCAAACTGTTGATTAGTTGATTAACAAGGCTCATTTGAAAAATTAGATTAATGCCACGATAATTACCCCTTAATTAACCCTTAAAAGGTCAAAAAGAGTAAAAGATAGTTCATTTGTAACTTGTGCATTTTGAAAACTGAGAGCCTGAAGAGAAAAGATGGATATGATTCCACATCACACTTACAGATTCAAGCGAGTTCACCGCCACCAGCGTCCAGCCGCATACGGACCTCTGGTACATACCCCAAGAACCACTTTTTCAATTAAATGAGCTAGACATTGATGTATTATAATTAAAATGAACACAAATATTTTGAGTCCCAAGTAATTTATGTATGTTGTATTAACTTAGTGATAACAAAAATACATTAAAGGTAGTAGGCTCATTCGGTCTTCTAGCAAATGGGGCCAATAAACAGATGAGATGAAGGCCCTAAAGATATAACTTAGCTAAGTTAATACAACTTACTTAAATGAACTTATGTTTGTGTTCCCCCTTTAATGCATTAATAGGACCGAATTTATGAGTCCCAAGTAATTTATGTATGTTGTATTTATACCCTAGACTCAGTTATACAAATGGATCAAGGATTTGATTCGAACAATGTCTTAACTAGTTAACAAAATATTGAAACATAGAGCATTCATAAGACATAAAATATTATATATGGAACTTTGGTATATTTATAATATCAAAGATCATTCATGTCAATTCATATAGGTCTCCTTTCTCTTTCTATCTTCTTATTAAATTCTCTATCTCTTACATATTAGATTATATCTCTCTCATATCTCCTCTCTCCTAGCTATATAAATATGTATCTGATGGGACATGACCCATTCATACTACTCCTAGGGTAAACCCAAAAAACTGGTTCGCTAGAAGGGGGGTTTGCTAGAACCCCTTAAAGGGTTCTTTATAGGGGTTTGCTAGAACCCTCCTTGTAGCAAACCCCTTTAATCATTAAAGGGGGTTCACTAGAACCCCTTCTCCCCCTCTTCTACCAAATTTTTGCAATTTTTTTCCTTTTGAAGCTCGGGTTGAGGACGAAAATGGAGGAAAATTCATAGACCCAACTAGATGATGGTAGTACTCAAAATGAGCTATCCATCAAATATAATTTTGATATGTTTTGGTTTTATTATGTATTTTTTTTAGTTTGATTAAACATAGGTTTTTCATTGAAAATCAAGCTCTTTGTGCTGCACATGTGGAAAAATAGCAGATCATCAAAACAAAAATTGAAAAATATCAATGCACTACATATTGATGTCCCTAATCCAACATTTTTTTTTGAATTTTGATACATACAAAAAAAGTTGTGTTAGTAAGTAAATCATGTATAAATTGTAACTGGTTTAACTTCAAAACTTAATTAAGAGAAAAAATATTCAATGAAATGCTATGAAACCAATTCCATGCACTAGATATCGTAGTTAAAAATCTAAATTTGAAAAAAATAGAATTTTATCCTTTATAGAAAAAAAGTTGTGTTAGAAAGTACATGTCACTCTTTAAAAATGGTGTTTACTGTTAAAAACTAGTTTTAAAGGAGATGGAAAAAGAAGTGCACTCTAATTCCAAAAAAAATGAAAAAAACGTATTTAGAATCTATAGGAAAAATGACACAAATCACTAGTTTGCATCATCTTCAAATTTCTCATGGTTTAGTCGCTATAGGTGCCCGAAAGTGAAGATTTAGTTAAAAACATTTAGTTCAATGTCTAGTTTGGCCAAAAATTGTAAACCAGTATTGTGGGATCACCCCCTAGTTTATATGATGTCCTCTTAGTTTCAGGCTCCACAAGATCTTTTCTATAAAGTGTGGTAGGATCTGCGATGATTGTTTCTGCATTGCTACTTTCTTGCCAACATCACCCCCTCTTTCAAAATATTGGCTTGTCCTTAAGCCAACTCTATTTAGGATTGGTGTGATAGTGTTTCATTTGTGCTCCATTCACAGAACATTACATAATTGCTCCATCTAATCTTCTTAGGTGAATTTATCTAGAATCTAAAATTTCATTAATTTGATAAGGGTTGAGCCATCAGACCTTCAATTTCCCTTAATTATTAAACTTACTGTTATATAAGAGGACCATGTCATTGAACTAAAATTGTTTGGATTTTATATTTTACTCATGCCAAGCCTTTTACTGCCTTATTTTTGTTCACAAATGGTGTTTCACAATTTTTTGGGATTCATCTAATTTGTCCAAGTCTTTGTGCATTTTTTTTATGGAATTTTCATCTGTTAGCCTCAAGGATCATTTTATGCAGAGATTATGGATGATGAAGTTGATAGATAAGCTATCCTCCAACCCATAAATGAGTTTGAAGGGATTAAAATTGGTGGGAAATTTTTAGGTAGTTTAGTAGGCCCAGAGTACTGCAGGTATCTTAATGTTCCAATTTATTCTATTAGCATCACACATATTAGTTAATGCAGTCCCAATAATCTTATTTAGCACCTCACATTGCTGGCTTGTGGATGGTATGGTGTGCTTTGGTTGTGAGCTATCATGAAATTTTCCAATAATTCCTTATTATTTTATTTATAAAATGCTTACCTTGGTCGCTTGTTATGCTTAATGGGTATCCAAATCTAGTAATTATATTATGATAGAGGATTTGGTAGCAATGTTGTAGAGGAGGAAAATTGACACCCCTCCTCACTAAGGGTGAATATTCCTTGACTACCTCAAGGACTAAAGCTTAGGTGACAAGGATAGGAAGATAAGGGAGATTGTTTATATTTTATGCTTTATTATGAATTAAAGGATAAAAGTTTTAGGGACTGAAAGAATAGGTTTCAATGTTTTTCTGGACAAACCAACAAGCTCTTGGCCAATAATGAGAACATGACGCATGGATGTCCCTATGGTGCACTGTAGTCTCGTATGGACCAAAAGAAAAGTTTGTCACAAGAAAGCACAAAGAACCTATTGTCTATCCGGTGACTAAAATCTTGAAAATGTGTTTAATTAATAGAATAATAGTAATAACAAAAATGGAAATAACAAGCATAGATTAAATGAAATGAAATAAAAGTAACAAAGAAAAAAAGAAAAGGAGAAATCACAAGAGGTCCCACGAGTGAAGCCTCTTGCAATGCAACACCTTTAAAACCTACACACATAGAAACAAAAAAATGATTGGGGCTATTTTAGGGGGTTGCCTTAGTCAACCCCCGCGTAGGTGTTCTCACCTCCATGGACAACCAAATAGATAGATAGAGAAAATAATAGACAAGAAATTAAAAATAGACAAGATACAAATAGTAGAAAAATTCTATCAAAATAAAGATGATAATGGAATAGAGAGATTACAATTACCCTCCTTTGGAAAATGAGAATGCTGAAAGGAAGAGCATGCAACCTCTAAGACATGCCAAGAGAACCAAAGTGATAGTGTAGAGAGCCAATTGCAAGAGAGTGATAAATAAAAATGGTGTAAGAGAGCAAGAATTCTTGAGAGTGAGAGAATGATCAAGAGAGAGTGAATGAATAAGAGAATAGGAGGTTTGAATGGAGAAAAGGTATGTAAATGGGCATTTTCGGCACATATGAAATCCACAAAGGCATTATAATTTGCGAGCAGGCAAGAATTGTAACATCCCAATGGCTATGCAAGTAGGAATATTTTTGGGATGTTTACACGACATACAGATGTATATGCGTCGTGTTAGCGTCCAAGACAAATATTCACTTAATCAACCAAAAATAAATGGGTTAAGAGTGAAAATAAGGTTAGGAAAAAGAGGGTTTGCATTATCGTTTTTTGTTATTCTAAAGGGGAGGTTATGGAATGCAAAATTACCTAGGATGCAATTTTTAGCATTACATTTTTCCCCCACTTTAGTGAGCATATGTATTATAACATGTGTGAACTAAAGTAGAAAGAGGTTAAAGAGAATATACCTAGGATGAACAGGACATAGGTCTTTGATCTGGTATATGCAAAGGAGAATCTAAGACAATACACAAAGAGGACTCAGGTCTCCTATCCTACAAAGCTAACTACAATCTCACCACAAACATGCTAGCTACAAACAAACACATTAAGTGAAAAAGAAAAAAATAAACATGCCATAATTAGATCAGATAAAAGACAATGTTGATAGGTATGGATAGCAAGCTAGAGACCATACGACAAGAAGATATAGAGATGTGTGATAGAAATGAACCCTGTAAAGGAGGATCTAACCCCTATCACAAAAAGACAAGACAAGTATATTCAGTTTTCCCTCAAGCTAGATGACGAGATCATAAGATATCAAGATTTTAAGACGTACTATTTTTGAAAAATGATAAGAAAATAATCAAACACGATAGTCCCCCTTAGAATGATGTGTGCTACACAAAGGAGCACAAGTCATTCTAAGGAGAAGAAAAGATAGAGATGTTATGGCATGACATACATATCAAGATGTATTCATGGAATGTTTTTGTGCGAGGGACAATATATAGAATCCACAACATCAAGAAAAGAAGAGATGAAAGAAATCAAGATCATAGGGGGATCCAATTATTTGGGGTCAATTGATCATAGATGTATATAGATAAATATAGTATAATGCGTATGAACTGTCATCACCTCCCAAATAGGTTGGAACATGAAGAAGAGCACATGAAGACAAATACAAATTTGGGTCAACATGGGAGAGGCCTAAATGCCTCGATGCTTTGAATCGTCCTCGATGTGAAAAACAAGGTTTACAATAGATAAAATAATGATGAGACAAATAGAAGAAGTTTTAAAAAAAACAATTCTCTCATATATCTAAGTACCTACAAGGGTATCACGGGTCCTCCAGGCAAGAGCATAAATATAAACAAAAAATCGTGAGGGAACACAAACAAACACACAAATCTAATCTAAAGATAGATAAGAGGTATTGCTCTAGTCTGACACCTCCAACAGGTAATATTGTTCCCAATCTAGATCATCATAAGGTGGAAGGAAGATGAGCCCGTAGGGGAGGGATGGCAAGGGAAATACTAACTGACTCGCTACAACAAGAGCCAAGGAAGAGGCCGCCTTGACATCCTCATCAACAAGTTCATGCGAGGCTAGAATCATAGACTTATCAAAGATGGAGGAAAGAGTAGGAATATCCTCCACTGTGTTTAACATACACTTCTCTAGAGTGAAATGATGTGACTGAGCGAAGGAGGATGAAAAAAAAAAGAGTTATTGCCAACCTCTAGAAGAGGGGGAATGACAAACTCTGGGGAAGGCGGTGCCATATTCATCAAAAGATGTAGAATATAAAGAAGACTTTTTGTGACCATAGTTTGGAACAAGGTCATTCTCTAACTTATGCTTAAGTAGATGATGTGGAATCCTCCAATCAGAAGCAGAAGGAGGAGAAAGATCCATAGTAGTCATGACCATGGTATGAGGCATGCAAAAAAACTCAAGGAAAGGAGGAAGATTTGGTAAAGAGGTGATCAAGGGAGGCTCTAAGGAAGGAGCAATTAAAACTTGCACTTGTTTAGGGTGAGGTTCATCGGGGTCTATTGAGGAAGCTAAAAGTAAGATAGAGGTGATGGGAACAAAATCATAAATAGAGATAGGAGCGGGAATAGAAACAAAAGCATGAATAGAAACATGAGTAGAAATAGAGTTAGAGGGTTCTCCCTTGGACTTCTATGAGGCCTCATGTTCCCGAGCTAATGCTCGTTGATGACATCTACACTCACGCATAAGTTGATTGCGACAACTATGGGCACCAGGAATAGTAGGTTGAGAAGACTCCGAGGATGTTCCATCAGAGGAGTAGTTCCACCGATGGAAGAGCAGGTTCCTAAGGAGGGACAAGGTGAGGAGTAGAGATAGAGACATGGGTCTCAGAGATGGGCTCCTTTCCTTTTGCTACTTTTGAAGCAGGTGGAGGAATAGGATGTCTTGAAGGTTGAGATGTAGGAAAAACAAAAGAAAGACCCTAGTAGGAATCAAAATTTAATTGGCTACAACAATTAACAATCTTGTGGATTCTCAATTGTTGAGATGCACCACATGCTCAAGAATTCTGTAAAAATAATTTGGGTTTTGTTCTTGGTTCATTCCCCTTTCTAGAACATTTTTAAGTTTTGAATTTGGCTTAATATTATTTTTTTGCAATCAACAAATTAAAAATTCAATGGGTATTATCATCATATCTCCATCATAGGTTCCTATACTTTGGTAATCAAGAGGGCCAACCTGGTTGAGTTTACTCTCTATTTGTTTATTCAATTTCAACAACAAAAATAGTAAATAAGTCCAGCAATTATTTAGGCAATTTTCCAATCATAATGTTCCAATTCCTAATAAACCCCCTTCATATATATAATGTTATTAAAATGGGTATCACTTTAATGAACCCCCTTCATATATATAATGCTATTAAAATGGGTATCACTTTAATTTTGACATGGAATGATATATTATTGGTTAGATGGAAGATCTTGTTTATAGGTTGCATTTGAATTTATAATGTTCATTGCTTGTAATGTTGATGAGCAATGTATCTAGTTACAATATAACTTTGGGAAGCAAGTTTTCTATATGGACAATCTTGAATCAAGCTACTCATGTTGAATTAAAGCTCATATTAATGTTCCATTCTAACTTGGTAATAGGTTTTCTTACTCATAACTTTGATAATGTAGCTCATTTTTCTTCTAGTAAAATTCTCTACAAGATTTCTTCCCCATAATCTTGGCTTTGGCATAGTCATGCTAGAGTCCATCTCGCCCATAATATTTGCAATAGAAATATGATTGTTTGTTATTTTCTCTTGTATCCATAAGAGTGCACCTTCCTAATGTTCAAGTTAAACACATCATATGCTAATTTTATATAATGTTGTTGTTGATTATCTTACCTTTGGTTGGAATCTAATTTTAAATGGATGTTCTATTTCTTCAAATATAATTTGAAATCTCTTATTGCTTGGTGTAGTAAAATTTATTGGAAGATCCTATATGTGTGCCAAGTGATAATATTTGATCTCAAAATTTTGTTTTCCCTTATTATAGTGTGGATTAGTGAAATTGAGACTATGGTGAAATTGTTGTCAAATTATTTTTGAGAGTTGAATTTGTTGGAGTTGAGAAGATACAACACCACAAAAGCCCAAAAGATCTTTGCAAGCAAATAACCTGTTACAAGGAGAAGCAAAGAGAAGCAACAAAGGAAATGCTCAAGAATGTGGAGAGGTGTATTCACCTGAAAATGTAAAATGAATAATGATACAAAAGATAGTTTTCAACTACATATAGATGAAAACCCTAAAAAGGAAAACCCTAGGCTTGCACAATAATAATTAATAAAGTAATTAATTATTATGTACCTAATGTTAGCTTAAGTGAAAAAGAGCTAAAAGGGAAATTTACGTAATTAAACAAATATTGTTTAATTAATAAAGTAAATGTCCAATTACTCTAACAGAATCTAGATGATATACATTATTATTGGCCAACCAAGTATGTGTTGTCTCAAGTCCAAGTAGGTGAACTACGAAGCCTTTGGTATCATTACGTAGGTAAGACAATCTTGGATGAGCCCCCAAGGTATAGGTCCAACCCCTAGGTCTCGTTCTATTATAACTTGTTTAAAAAATTATCATGTTTAGTTTATTTTGATGGAGAGTCTAATTGTGTATCTAATTTTGTAGATATCTTGTAGGTTCAAGTTATTGGAACCAAGAAGGTTTCCAAGGACATTGCAAGGTAATGCAAAGCAGACTATGGTAAGATATGATTATTTAATCATCCATCTTATTTGCTTAAAGTTGGTGGAATTCTATAGTGATATCTTATAATTAAGTAAAAAAAAGTTGTACTTTTAGTTTCTAGTTTGGGAGCACTAAGTGTAATGATCAAATGATACATTGTGTTATGTTAAATAAAGGGACACAATGAAATATCATATTTCATAATTGATATCAAAATAAATTAGAAGATTTTTTTTCAAAAAAAATCATTGTCATTCTCTCTTGTTAGAGTAAATTTTGCAGTGATGGGAGTCACAACTATGATTAGGTTGTAACAAGCATTGGTGAACTTAGTTATTCTATCCTTATGATGTTAATTTTTATGTTATGTCTATGTTTCTTTTAGTATTTTGTTATGATGTATCAAAACAATTGTTTTATCTAACTAAATTTTATAAGATGAATTAATGATTGTATGATTTATTATTGTTATGTTCTAACAAATTATATACATTGTAATAAAAATCTATGAGTTAGTCAATTAATTATGGTTGATATTGGTGTTTTTTGTTGTGTCCTTAATTGAATATTTTGGATAATTTATATTTCTATTAATTTATTTAAAAAAAATCTAAACTCTTATATCTTGTAAATATATCTATTTTTTGTAATGATAGAATAAAATTATTAATTATTAGTCAACAATGTTGATTGATGATAGCAGACAATTTTAAAATATATTTAATAATATATGAAGGTTAAAGATCAAGTTATAGATGAACATTATTATTTTCTAATCACAAGCTTCGTAGCTCATTTTTACTTGGTTAAAAGTAGTCATTACTAGTCATCTCTAACATGAAAACACAAGCTTCATAGCTCATCTTTACTTGGTTAAAAATAATCATTACTAGTCATCTCTAGCATGAAAATTTCCTAGAACCTTCTAATATGACCTATTTTTGACAAATGAATAAAATATGGATGTTGAGATCATGATGTACTTAGTTGATCTCACACATTGAAATTCATGGTTTACAAAATCTTCAAACACAACATTAAGTTTGGCAACAATCTTAAATATCAACAAACAACATTGAATCTTAAGCCAAGTAAGGGAATCTCAAATCTCACATGCTTGGCATTAATATGGAAATTTGATTTCTTAGAAAAGCTTCAAACACAACATTCAGTTTGACAATGTATACACCTAAAATTGGTCTGAAGCATCCTATTAATTAAATACAAATTATTTGATTAATTATCCTAATTTCCTCTACTGTTTGAATAAATAGAAATATTTGTTTATATAGTTCATATTCACATTCACATTTAAAATTCATCTTAATTAAATAAACAAAATTAAATACTTTGTTTGATTTACTTATCAAATCCCTATTTTATTCTATCACATCGATCTCAAATTAATTAAATAAAGATCCAACACTTTATTGATTAATTGTCATATTCTTCTGTTTAATTTAATAAACAACTTCTATAGTTCGTTTTATTAAATTATTTATCCCTCTTTTGCCAATTTAAATAAATCAAAATATTTGAATAAAGGCATAAAGAATATTCCATCTATATTTCTTCAAAAATGAATTAGATATCCTATGTCTAATTAATGTCTAAAATATGTCACAATTAATGCTTTGAAACTTCACGAGAAGTTTTGGAGACAAATTGGAGACAAATTCCAAATTCTTCTCTCAATCCTCCTCCATCAATCTTTCCTCTTCTCTTGCCTGGTGTTTTCATGGGTAGAGACAATCACCAAACTTCTCTCAATCTCCTCCATATCTCACCATTCAATCCTCTAGATTGAATCCAAGCCTCTCAATGCCTTCCTTGTGCATTTCTACAGCCAGGAATTCTATAAATATAGCCTCATTGAACCAAGAAAAAGATCCAGATAATCAAGTTTATGCACTCTTACTCTGCAGGAATCCAAGCATCAAGCATCAAACATTCAACATTCAAGCATCTAGCAATCAAGCTTTCATATTATCGCTGCCTCCTGTAGCTGCAATTATCTGTTTCATGTCAATTCATGCTAGTTTAATTCATTATTCATCTAGTATTATCACATTTATCTCCATATCATTGTTTTAGCATCCATCTCGTTCTTTGAATTGTCATTTTAACAATCATAGTGCACTCACGATCTGAGAGCCATTTTGATTTAATAAATCTTTGGAGATAGAGAACAATATGATGCTTTCAGTAGATTATTGCTTTGAATTGATTCAATTTGATTTATCTTTGATATAATGTCATATTAAGAAGTGTTTTTGTACTTTACACCTCATTCCACACTTACAATTTGGCGCCCATCGTGGGGCATTAACCCCAATTTTATCAAAATTATCAATTTTTCTGGAAAGTGTCATGCAGGTTCGCGGTGTGTTTTTCTTTTAGTGCTTTCGTCAAAAACTATAGCGCTTCCGTGGAAAACTATAGCGCTTTCGTGCTCTATTTCGACACTTCCGTGTAACTACAACGCTTCCGTAAAAAAATTCAGCGCTTTCAACTTTAGCGCTTCGATCGCCTATTTCAACGCATCGGTGATTTAGCACTTCCATGGAAAACTTCAGCGCTTCGGTGTCTTGTTTCGACGCTTTCGTGTTTTAGTGCATCAGGTAAGAGTTATAGCACTTCGGTGGACTATTCCAGTGCTTTTGTAAAAATCAGTCTAGATCTGATGCGACCGCGGCCATATTTTTTTTTTTTCATAGTTGGACTAAAATTCATCAATCCTAGGATAGTCACTTTAGGTTTCCTAAAATTTATCAATCCTAGGATAGTCTCTTCTTGGTTTCTAAAATATATCAATCCTAGGGTAGCCACTTTTTGTTTTCTTAACAGAAAATTTATCAATCCTAGGATAGTCATCACATTTTTACAGTACAAGTTAAAAAGAACAACATGATTTCTGTGAAGCAACACCTTCACATAGATTAGAAAATTTATTTTTGGGCTTAAAACAAGACAAACTTATATGTTGTGCTTGTGGTGATTAGGCTTATGCTCTCCCCTTAACTGGGTGACCAAAGTGCCAAATTCACTTTTCCTTCATGCTATTTACGCTTTATTAAATCCTTTAGAAGGCCTATCGTAGTGGGAAAAAGTACTCACCCTATGGGAACGACCTAAGTGGGAACACCTAACGCCAAGGATTCCAACCCACTATAATAAAAATGCAAGTTGTTAATGAAAGTCCAACTTGACGGTAGTGAGCAAAATAACCATCCCCAAAATCTTTGTTCTAAAGATTGGGAGGTCTCCTGAGGGAGTTTATCTATTTTCCGCACCGCATGGAAGCCCTATCTACGAACCATACAGTAGTTTCCCGTCAAGTCAATATCCATACATTGTCATACTCACAGTGCAAGGGGAGGGAAGAATCTGCCCCCAAAACACTCACCATATAATTTCCACAGACCATTTGCTCAAGGGACGAGAAATCCAACTCTGAGTACGCACATGGAAAGGACAAAAACATGGGCGCCCTCTAGGAGGTGACAAGGCTGTGTGCGTCAACGCAATTCAAGATGTGGGATGTGAGTATAATGATGACCTACTTGTTCTTAAGTGTGAGTCTGTTTGATTTGTGTACACTTGTCAAAACAACCCATCAAAATCAATAAGAACCATTCGTGGCTCTTGAACATACATGATCTATTTAGTTAAAACAATTATTCACAATTTCTTGTTGTGTTTTCACAAATTCATTAAAATTAGATTAAAGATCATCCTGAAAACCAACAAAGTCAAGTTAGATCAAAAAATTCATGTTGCAAAAGTGGAAGTCCACCCCGTTTCTCAAAAGAAAAATCAAAATCACAAAACCCAAGAAACCTCTCGGTTATAAAAATAAATTGAGAAAAAAACATTTTCTATATCAAAATCGGAAACTCTTTTTACAACATGGAACATTCATCCATAGATATCACAATTTTGCTAGGGGTCACATTTTAGATTACGTAGTAGAACCACTCTACTCATGAGCCTTCTTTCAAAGAAAAGCTCTCACTCAGTATCACAACCGTAGTCAATGCATACATCCTTCTTATCTTCCACAATCCATGATACAGTATGCCACAAGGCCAGATCAAATTTTACAATAGAGAGTCTTAAAGTTCTATTTTTAGCGCTCTGGAATCCTGTTTCAGTGCTTCGGGTCATTATTTTAGTGCTTCCGTGAAATAGCACTTTCGGGCACTGTTTCGACGCTTACAGTCTATTTTTTAGCGTTTTTGTAAAGTAGCGCTTCCATCAAATTATACAGCACTTTCATGCACTGTTTCAGCGCTTCCATCAAATTCTACAGCGCTTTCATGCACTGTTTTAGCGTTTCTATCAAGATAGCGCTTCTGTCGTCTGTTTCAGCGCTTCGGGACTCTGTTCTAGCGCTTCTGGGAAATAGCGCTTATGTACTCTGTTTTAGCGCTTCTAAAACAAAGAGTTCAAAATTTTTACCAGTCAGTCAATCAGTCATTTTATCAACTTTTTTTCATCAGAACCAAGTTTCTTTTCATCAAAATCACTGTCAAAAGACCAAAATCAGAAAGGTTTATACAAATTTCCAATCTTATCAATTGAAACAAGATCTTACAAATTAGAAGTGTCAAATCAAAATACACAATCGATTACTACATTGAAGTTTCATCATCAGGATACTATCATCCTTTATCACGAAACTAAGTATAGTAATCAAATTTTTAGCATAGTCTCATCAATAAGATCAATCATCTTATTCAACTTTGTTAAAAAATCAATTGACATTTTCCCAGCATAGAAGATCAACATTTCAGAAGAAAGGGTAAAATTTTGTATGCCAATCTTCACTAGGTCCCAAAAACAGAGACTCTTAGAGGAAGAAGTTGAAACATCCCAAACAATGGCAGAGTGAAATCCTTGGAACAATTTGAACCAAAACGATAAGAACGAAATAACTCCAGAGGATATTCAAGCAGCTCAACAAGATCCCAAGTTCCACATATTTATGGAAAAGATCTTAGAATAAGATATGGAGAAGTATATTTTGATGTTGGCTGAATCAGGTGCCAAACTTCCCAAAGATTTCGATGTCAATCATCTGAAGGAAGCACCTAAAACAAGTGAGACTGAAATACCGCACCCAACACAAACAATAGATCCAGTTGCTGCTTTGACATCCCAAATGCAACTGTTACAAAAACAAATATAGGATATGACAAAAGGGAGTACCAAAAGATATCCGATACAGGACATTTGTCCTTATCCTTTCGACGCAACAGTCGGTCTAATACCTTTTCCAAGACATTGCGAGTTCCCAAAATACGACAAGTATAATGGAAGAACGAATCCGATAGATCACATCCGAGAATTCAAAACAATGAGCCTTGAATTTTCCCAAGAGGAAACTTACTTAATGAGGTTATTCCCAATAAGTTTGGGAGGTGCATGTATGGAATGGTTCTCAAAGCTACAACCAGGTATCAGAACTTTTGAGGAACTTGTCAACAAGTTCATCTCCTAGTACTCATTCAACATCCAACATGATGTTACAATAAAGGATCTTTACAACCTAAAGCAAAACAAAGGGGAAACGTTCTTGTCTTTTCTACAAAGATGGCGATGATTGTTTGCCAGATATCCTTGATCCATTCCTGAGGAAGAAAAGATGGAATTATTCATTGACAACTTGATGGAAGAAATGAGTTATAGGCTAGAATTGCAATGTCCTCCCACATTCGAAAAAGTAATAGAAAACGGTCTTAAAATTGAGGAAGCATTAGTCAAAAGAGGAGTTATCAAGCATTTCAACGATAAAATGAATAACGCAAGTAACTCCTCCAATCAATACTCAAGCAGTGACAAGCCAAAATTTTGGCAAAAGAATCAAAGCATGACTACCAATGAAACAACGAATGACTCCCAAAATGTCAAACCGATTTTTAACTTGACAACATCGACATCAAAGAATCAAAACACTGATCAAATTGTCAAGTCAAATGTCACGCAAAGCAACGAGATTGTAAAGACACAGTCATATCAAAAACCATCAAATCGGCGTAGGTTCACACCTTTAGGCCAATCAATAGAATCAACAATGAAAGAATTAGGCACCAGTGGCCTCATCACTACACGGGAAGCTCGATTTTGGCATCCAAAGGTCAAACCACCATGGTGGAATGACGCTGATTATTGCAACTTCCATAATAACAAAGGCCACAAAACCAACGATTGTATGGAGTTGAAGCACGCAATACAAGACTTGATCGATAACAACAAAGCATATGTGGAGATACCCCAAAACAATAACGATCATTCGGCTTTCAAAGACCCTTTGCCAAACTATGACAAAGGCACACCATCATCTTCAAACAACAAAGGGAAAAATGTCAACCATGTCTTTGACACAACAATACTTTGTCTATCTAGAAGGGAGAGTGATCATATAGTTAGTCACAACATTGACGAACCCAAAATCAACAACACTACCCCTTTGGACTTGCTCCCAAGCATACCAAACTCTGATAATCAAATCAATGTCTTAAAAATCAGAGACCGTCAAGAACATCAACCAACAAATGTAATGACTATGGGGCAAGCCAAGGTCATGTTGAAGGGAGTTGGGTCTACACATGCAGTTCCACCTCCATCTCAATATAACATCATCGATCAACTGCAAAACATTCCTGCATAGATATCAATACTAGAGCTCCTTAAAATATCACCATCACATAAGGAAGTTCTTGAACAAGCTTTAGTTGCCACCACAGTACCAAAGAATCTAGATGTTTGTCAGTTCCAAGCTATGGTGGGACATTTGGCTACCCCACATTGCCTATCATTCTCTGAACAGGATGATATCTCAATAAACCATCCCCATAATACTGCACTCCATATTGAATTCTTAATCCACAATCATCGTGTCAAGAGTGTCTTAATAGATGGGGGAGCTGGTCTGAACATTTGCACTCTTAAGTTAATCCGTGCACTAGGGTATTCATATGATGCTATTGATGCTCGAAGAAAAATGACTATCCAAGCATATGATGAGGAAGAAGGATTGTCTAAGGGCTTGATTGTGCTACCCATTCAAGTGGGGCCAATGATGAAACATATAGCATGTCAAGTGTTGGAGAAAGAGTTAACATACAAAATTCTCTTAGGACGACCCTGGATCCATGAAATACAGGTTGTACTTTCGACATATCATCAATGTTTGAAGTTTCCAATAAATGGACGAGAGGTGACTATATCTGCTGATTACAATCATCCTCAACATTGTGACACCCTTAGGATCTCTCAAGATACCTTTGTACCACACAACAGGGAAGCGTCATGTTCAAAATCATCCAAAGAAGAACAACGTCCAAGTCTCATCACAAAGTGGGTAGAGAAAAAGGGTAAAGAAAAAGAAATAAGTCCTGTTGAAACTCAATCAACAGATAATCCGGATCAACAAACTTCTCTATCAAAAAAATTTCAAGAGCAAGTACAACTGACTGACAAAGGAATGGGAACATATTCTATGGAGCAATCGCTTAACCTATCACAGTTAATGCCATCTCCTAAGACATATGGTCAACCATCTATGATAAAACCTCAAACATCATTACCAATCACGGTTCTTCAAGAAACGTTTGTCAAAAAGGGTACCATAGAAGATGAAACGGACAACAAAGAAATCTTGGATTGTCTCTACAAAGATGAGGAACCTTCTACATCAGATATTAGTATAAAAAATGTCAATATTAACATGGATAAATATGGAAAAGGAAAAGCTATTTTAGAAAAAATGGGGTATGGAGGACAAGGACCTATTGGACTAAGAAAAGATGGAATCATAGAGCCTATCGCACCCCTCACTCTCCACTCAAAGGAGAAGTCGAGACTAGGATACTCTAATGAAGAAAAAAAGGAACTCGAAAAGAAGGTTGTAGAAATAATTCTTCAACTTAGAAATAGCTCTGAGACAGATTACAATGAATATGAATGGGATTCATGTTCTGATGTATCTTTTATAGATATTCATATTGATGTCATCCAACAATATACACCTACATGTGAGGAGGGCCAAGTCTCTAGGTCTAGACCAATCGTGGGAGAGTCACTAAATATCGATGATTCAAGTGGGGACAAATAGACCTCGAGCGAACTAGACAATCTGGAAGAAAGTACCATCATGGACCTCGATATTCCAATAAACGATTATGACGAAATGGTTGTCTGAACCCTTACATCCATCACCTTGAATGAATCTGATACCCCATGCCTTTACTCCATCCTGAACTAATTGACTGGGAAACTGTCGATCCCCTAACTATGCCAAGATTTATAAACGATGATGCCATTATAAATTTCCTATGTCATACCAAACCTTGTACAAATTTTGTCTGTAATACTCATAACAACACGACTCGGCAGGAGGGTGTCAAATCTTCCAGTTGCAAAAGTGACAACAGGGAAAATAGATCTAATGGTGAAAACCATTCTATGGTAGCATTAGATCTGGAAAAATTAAAAATAAAGAACGCATCTAACAGTGAAAACCTTTCTAAGGCACTGAAGGATGGAAGATTTGACACTCTTCCAGAACATTACCATGAGCGATCATCAGTCCTGCTGGAACCAACACAATCTATGAATATCGACAATGAAGATAAAGCAAAAATCCTCCATCTGGCGGAATCCATGACAGATCAGGAAATACCGGAATTCATCAAATTCTTTAGAGAAAAAAGCATCAACTTCGCTTGGTCATATTTCGATATGCCAAGCTTAGACCCAACTCTACTCATGCATCATTTGTCTTTGCCCGCAAGAATCAAGCCTGTCAAGTGAAAATTGAGAAAAATGCATCCCCATTTCGCATTAATGGTAAAAACAGAGATAAAGAAACTTTTGGATGCTGGATTCATACGGTCTATAGACTATGCCGAATGGATATCAAACCTTGTACCTGTTTCAAAGTTGGACAATAGCATCAAGATATGTATGGATTTCAGGGACCTAAATAAAGCATGTCCAAAGGATGATTTTCCGCTACCAAATATTCACATTATTGTGGACTTAACGGCAAGACATGCCATGTTGTCAATCATGGACGGTTTCTCTGGGTACAATCAAATAAAAATAGCTCCAGAAGATCAGGAAAAGATGGCTTTTACATGTCCATGGGGAACCTTCTACTGGAACGTCATGCCATTTGGTCTAAAAAATGCAGGAACCACTTATCAAAGAGAAATGACGACAATCTTCCATGATATGATGCACACCTTCATGGAGGACTACGTGGATGACATCTTGGAAAATTATACTACTAGGGAAGGACATCTACACATCCTAGACAAAATCTTCACACGGATGGAGAAATTCAATGTCAGGTTAAACCCCAAGAACTATCTTCGGGGTCACATCAACAAAACTATTGGGATACATTGTCTCAGAAAAAGGCATTGAAGTGGATCCAACAAAAGTCAAAGCTATAATGGAGATGCCACCTCCTAAGAATATCAGTCAACTCAGATCACTACAAGGAAGACTCCAATCGATCAGGAGATTCATCTCCCAGCTAGCGGACATAAGTCATCCTTTTAATCATCTATTGCATAAAAATATAGTTTTCAAGTGGGATGAGGGGTGTGAAATGACATTAAATCAAATCAAACAGTATCTAATGTCACCACCTATTCTCATGCCACCAACAGAAGGAAGGCCTCTCATATTGTATATTTCCATGATAGATATCTCTTTAGGGGCACTATTAGTGCAGGAGGATTATGAAGGAAAAGAACATGCTATCTACTATATCATCTAGACTTTAAATGGATATGAAATCAATTACACTTTCATAGAGAAATCTTGCTTGACGGTGGTATTCGCTACTCAATAGCTGAGACACTACATGCTAACTCATACAATCAAGCTAATAGCAAAGATCGATCCTTTAAAATATCTGCTCAGTAAGGCTGCCTTAATAGGTAGACTGGCAAAGTGGGTCATGTTATTAAGCGAATTCAACATTCAGTATGTAGAGAGAAAGGCAATCAAGGGACATGCAATCGTTGAACAGTTAGCAGAGGCTCCTTTACCAGATGATCGACCAATGACCATGGAGTTTCCAGATGCAGACATTCTGACAATGATGCCCCAACAATGGGTCTTATATTTTGATGGATCATATACACAGCGAGGATCAGGAGCAAGAATTTTGTTCATTTCCCCACAAGGACACACCATTCCAAAATCATATAGATTAATGTTCCAGTGTACAAATAATGTGGCAAAATATGAAGCATTAATCATTGGTGTCAAAATAGCAATTCAGTGGAAAATCACGGACTTACAGGTATATGGGGACTCTCAACTAGTTATTTATCAAGTAAATGACGAGTACCAAACAAAAGATGAAAAGTTGATGCCCTACAAGCAACAAATAGATAATCTGAAACAATCCTTTGTCAGTATTAAGTTTGATCAAATTCCAAGAGTGGAGAACAAAGCTGCAGATGCTATGGCTACAATGGCTTCATTATTACAATTGTCTGAGAAGCGTGTTTGTTATGAGTTTATGGTGGAACAAGTATCATGTCCTTCTCACAACAATTCAGAATCTGCTACCATTTGCCATATAGAAACCACTGAGACATCCATCTATGAAACAACCTATGCTTACTTGAAAAATGATATTCTTCCTCCTGATCTATCCAGGAACCAAAAAATAAACTTCATCCGCCAATCCGCACGACATACTTTAATCACAGACATACTTTATCGTCGAGGTCTTGATGGTACTTTACTCTGATGTCTAGAACACAACGAATCTGAAACAGCCCTACGAGAGGTTCACGGGGGTATTTGTTGCACTCACTCAAGTGGGATAACTCTAGCTAAGAAACTCCTCTGTTTGGGATACTATTGGCCATGCATGGAGAAAGAATCCTATCAGTTTGTTAAGAAATGTCAAAAGTGTCAAATTCACAGCAATTTGATTCATGCACTAGCACAAGAACTGCATCCCTTCACATCGATATGGCCTTTTTGTCAATGGGGCCTAGATATGGTAGGAAAAATAAATCCATCTTCATCTAATGGACATAAGTTCATTATAATAGCTACATAATATTTCACAAAATGGATTGAAGCAATACCTCTTACAACAATCACTAGGAAGCAGATCTCCTCTTTTATCTTGAACTACATAATATGTCGGTATGGAATCCCTCAATCTATTATCACTGATAATGGATGACCTTTCAAGAATCAAGATGTGCAAGAGCTATGCGAGAAGTTTCATATCCAACATCGTTTTTCAACATCGTACTATCCTCAAGGGAATGGCCAAACAGAGGCCTCAAAAAAAATAATACTCAAAATTCTCAAAAAGACGGTTGACGATGTTGGACATGATTGGCATGTTCAACTCAATCCTGCATTATGGGCCTATAGAACAAGTATCAGAACACCAACGGGAGCTACACCATATGCCTTGGTATATGGGTCAGAAGCCATATTGCCCATTGAGGTTGAAATTCCATCCCTTTGTGTATCACTCAGAGGTATCATTTCAGATGAAGACTATAGGGTATCTAGGTTGCAGGAACTGGAATTGTTAGATGAGCGTCATCATCAAGCTGTTAATCATCTAACGGCTTATCAACAGAGGATGTGAAGAAGTTACAACCACAGGGTAAAACCGAAGGTCTTTCAGGTTGGTGACTTGGTACTAAAAGAAAACCCTAGGAATCAACAAGACAGGGAGAAGAAAGAGAAATTTGATCCTAATTGGCTTGGTCCTTTTGTCGTCATATCAATGTATGGATCAGGCGCATATCAACTATCAACGTCAGAAGGGGATTTGTTTGATGAACCTATCAACAGTATCCATCTCAAAAAGTTCTATGCTTAAATCTCTTGGTGTACGGGTCTAACTTTTGAAAAAAGATTTTTTTGATGAAAACTTGGCAAACAGGCATCTTGGCAACGCAAAAATACAAAAAAAATATAAAAAATACAAAAAGAAGAAAAAAATGAAAAACACAAAAAAAACACAGAGTGGAATCAAAACATATGGTGAAAACCTGGAAACAGGCGTCGTATGTGATTCTAAGATCATCTTTCCCATCTATTTTGATATATATCAGGATCCGTAATCTAGCAGTCAGTACCATTTCATATCATGTCAGTAGTCTTGCCATCATTTCTTTCATATCAAAATCATTTTCAAATAGTCAAGTATCACTCCAAAGCTTGGGGGCAACATCTAGATATCACTAGGGGCAACAAAAACATCAGTTTCACCAAAGGGCACACAACAATATAATAGAAAACAAAAATCAAAATACAACATCAATAATCGTCAAAGGTCGTCAAACATCCATATCATATCAAAAATCCAAAAAAAAACATATAAAAAAGAGTCAGTCTAGAAAAGCAAAAGCCAAAAACATAAGTCTGTGTCAGTCGAACTACGTGGTCTCTATGTGTGTAACGTAGGCAAGGCTAATATTTGATCAGCCCCCGAGACCCCTAGGATAAGTTAGTAGGTTAGGTCTTTTGGTCAATACCTCGAAAATCCAAAAACATGTCAAAATCAGGATGGATGATCTAAAAATTTGAATAATGAATGAAACACTCTAAGTCACCAATGGATAAATTGTATTTTTGATTATCATTTCTTTGGAGTATCTCAATGATGTATTGAACTAGAGAAACAAGGAAGAAGAATGATGTTTTTATTATCTGCTGTTTGTAAATTATCATATACATGTATGAATTGTCGGGGGATGTGCTATGCAAATGTATCATCGATGACATTCAGAATTCACACATTGAAATGATTAATCACTGCCTGTTTTACGCAATGAATGCTCAAGTCATCTTGGTTAAATCATACCTAGATGCTTGTGTTCGCTTGCAATATCAAAAATCATGAAAGAGGTACTCAAGTCGTCATTGGTCTAAAACATGCCATTGACGCTTGTATTCACTTTCAACATCCAATAAAGCTTTATGATGACAAAAAACACAAAAGTATTGTTAAAATGACAATTGTTTTGCATATAGTTGCATGTTAAAATTAGATTGCATTCATCATATTCTTTTATCTGCAGAGTATTTTTTGCATAAGGGGTTCCAAATCAATGATTATCTTATCTACACATAAGACTGAGTATACTTGACATAATTTAAAAAAATAAAAATCATCATCTCATCATTTAGTTTCATCATTTCATCATTCATACATACATCAAATAAATTATGAATTAAATTGTGCCATAGGTACATTATGTTCGTGTTACCATCAAACATCATATGCATACATCATTTACCATCCATACATTTTATCACATATAAAATAATTGCAAGTCATGTCATTATTCTCATTACATCATCCATCCATTATCATTCATCATAAGATCATTTATCATTAAATCATTACATTAAATAAAAACATCATTCATCCATCCATACATTTACATCACATCATACATCCATATATCATCTTTTCTACACATACATTTATCATAGAATCATTACATGAAATAAAAGCATTTATCATTACATCATCACATTTTGAAATAAAATCATCACATATTGCATCCATCACATAGAAATCATAAAACCATCATCAGATCACATCAACTGCATCTCATATATATATATATCAAGTGTCAAGTATACAATGAAGTCTAAAGCATAAAGATACATCATAAAAAATAAGCTACATCGTAATATACATCATCACAATAGCATCTACGATCTGCTACTGCCAGAATGAGTGAGCCCAATGGGACCAGTACCACCACCACCACCAGAAGGACCAGGATCTCTGGGATCTCTGCGTGGAGGCTGTGTCACCCCCTCACTCACTGTCTGTGTGTGTGTTCGTCCAGATCTCGATGGGGCATAGCTAACTCTGCGCTCAGTAGGCACTGCATCATGATACTTGCCTCTATAAAACTCTGCCTCTTGGGCAGCCCGCAGAACCTCTCTCATATAATCCCCCACTGAGGTACCATCAACCACTCTCTGGAATGTCTCTGCTGTCTCCTGTGCCCTCTCGACAATCTGCCGAGCACTATCTCGCTCAGCTGTCAATGTAGCCACCTGCGTCTGCACGACTGCCAACTGTCCCTGAACCTGTGCTAAAGCATGAGCTTGCACCTGGGCCTGCATCTGGGTCTGAGTCTGAACAAGCATACCCCGAGCCTGAACCAATTGCCCCTGCAATGTCTGAACCTGTGCCTGGAGACCTGTTATATGTCTCTGCTGATCTACTGCTGGCACTGTCACTGCTCGCCTATTGCGAGGCCTGCTAGACGATGGACCACTACTAATGGTTGGCCCTACCCCTCTGTCCCCTCTGCCACCACCATCACTGTCATCACTATTGCTATTACCACTGCTACTCTTCGTGCTACTGCCTGCCGAAGTATCACCCTCGCTCTCAACAAAACCCTCTGCCACATCCTCCTCTGCTGGTAGCGATGCTGGCTCATCGGGGATCGTGATACGAGGATGTGGAACCAAGGCCAGGAAGGCTACATACTCCTCCGTGACTGGAGCCTCTGCGATGTCTCTCCGCATGTCCCAGGCTGATGGCTGCAATGCCCTATATCCCTCTACTATGGCATCATAAGATAAACAGGGACCCCAATCGGGAATATCCATCCGTCGTCTCACATAGTGGGCTACCCCATGTGGCATGCACTGCACGATGTCATACTATCTGTATACTATGGGGAGCAAAAATCTCTCTAGAACAAATGGTGTCCGACCGATGAGATACATGGAATCACAAAGAAATCCCAACACTGCATCATCCTCATCCCACTGCTCACAGTCAAGGTATGGGCGCCAGGTAACTGTCTCTGTGTTATCAAACACTCACCTCCAATGCTCTAACTTGCCCATCCGGGTCTATGTAAACCGACCTTTATATCTGAACACATAAGGTCTGCCGGGTGGTCTATCTGCAACTAGAAATGGCTGAGCAATAACAAAATGCTCTCATGCCCACACCTGTAACAGGGTCATCCCAGCTAATAAGCTGTGTGCCCCAAGGTACACAACCGAGTGAAGATCATGATAGAGATGTGTCAGCATGCACATCCCCCACGCATATCTAGTACCATGTACCATCATGCTCTCTAGAGTCCTGCCCCAGCCAACGAGGAATCCCTTTGACCTGCGATCAGGGCAAAGGAAACCTCCAATGAATCCAGCTAGCATTGTTGGTAGTGTCGCATAAGAATCGGCGATCCTCCTCCACCGGACGCTCGGACCCGCAATGTCCTGATCCTGAAATACTCTACGAAGAGCATCTCTACCGTCGGTCCCATGGGAATCATATATTACAATCTCCCCCATAAATAGAATGCAGAGAATCCGCCACACATCCTCGGGTGTGACTGTCATCTCGCCTGTGGGTGGATGAAAGGTGTTGTGGTCACTGTGCCACCTCTCAGCTAAAGCAGTCAACAGGCCCCGATTAATCCTAATCTGGGGCATATCAAGTAAGCTCGTCAAACCACATCGGCCTACCACCTAAAGCTCATCTGGTGTCAAATGAGGAATCAAGTCTGTGGTCCATCGAAACCGCTCTCGCATCTGGAGAGTACCCAAATCCTCCTATCATCATAACGAAAAATCCACAATCAGTGAACTATGTCAAGAAATCAAAAAAGTCATTCTACTATCAAGTCTATTCCAAAAGTTTTGGTATGAATTTTCGATCAAAATTCATGGGCGAACATCAACAAACCTCACCTATCATGAGGTTCATCAAACAATATCTAATCTCGCCTATCACGAGATTTATCGGATATTGAATCATTTCCTCGCCTATCATGAGGATCATCACAAATTGGATTTTCTTCTCGCCTATCATGAGAAGTTAGTCTTATTTAAATCAAGAATTTGGGTTATCAATCCTACCAATCCGAAGAATAGACATGATCAGAATTGACAAAATCAGGGTTCATTAAGTCAAAATCTTCAATTCTGACATGAAAGCGCTAAATCAGGCTTCCAAAGCGCTAAATCCCAGAAGCGCTACTTTATCAGTTAAAAGCGCTAAATCAGGCACCCAAAACGCTAAATCAGACACCCGAAACGCTAAATCTTGAAAGCGCTATTTTGACGCTCTGAAGCGCTATAACAGGCATCTGAAGCGCTACTTTTCCGCATCAAAGCACTACAACAGTCCGTCAAAGCGCCACTTTACCAAAAGCGCTAGAACAGATCATGAAAGTGCTAATCCATCGAATCAAAGTGCTAGAATTCCCAAAACGCTAAAATCCGACATCATAGCGCTAAAATTCAAATCCTAAGCGCTATATCACCGAAAGTGCTACATTATCCTACGAAAGCGCTAGAGTTTTTAACGCAAGCGCTAAAACTCAAAACACTAATCTACAAACTGAAAGCACTACATCGGAGTGAAAGCGCTAAAGCACGGCTTGAAAGAGCTAAAATAGACAAAAAATGCCGAAAAACATAAAATGCATAAAAACAAAAAAAAATGCATGAATTACGAGGAGGTTAAGGGGTACATACCGGAGGTCCATACGTGGTCGACCGTCGGTGACGTCGAACGTGCTCGAAACAGTGAGTGTGGTAGAGGATAGGCATCCTGCTCCAGCTGGCTGAAATGTCTTTATCACAAGGTTTTTAAAACTCAAATAGTGCAAATGACTTTGAAAATGACCTTTTGGACTATATATAATTTTTGAAAAGGTATTTTTGGTGGGTTTTATTAAATTTTAATTAATTATATTCGTGAAATTAATTGAAATTCATCTACAGGATTTATTTCTTCATCATTTTGTCAGGAGATTCATCAGAAAGTCATAAATTTTCAAAAAATTCTAAAAATCATCAAATCATTAATTTATCTCCCGAGGGGGCATATTATCATCAAACATCTGAAAATCAATGTCTGGGGCATATGGAATTATTTTTCTTTATCATCGATCCTGGCAGTAGCAGTAAATTTTTTTTCAAAGCAACGTGTAAACACATCATTTCGAAGAGGGGCAAAATGTATACACCTAAAATTGGTCTGGAGCATCTTATTAATTAAATACAAATTATTTGATTAATTATCCTAATTTCCTCTACTGTTTGAATAAATAGAAATATTTATTTATATAGTTCACATTCACATTCACATTTAAAATTCATCTTAATTAAATAAACAAAATTAAATACTTTATTTGATTTACTTATCAAATCCCTATTTTATTCTATCACATCGATCTCAAATTAATTAAATAAAGATCCAACACTTTATTGATTAATTGCCATATTCTTCTGTTTAATTTAATAAACAACTTCTATAGTTCGTATTATTAAATTATTTATCCCTTTTTTGCTAATTTAAATAAATCAAAATATTTGAATAAAGGCATAAAAAATATTCCATCTATATTTCTTCAAAAATGAATTAGATATCCTATGTCTAATTTATGTCTAAAATATGTCACAATTAATGCTTTGAAACTTCACGAGAAGTTTTGGAGACAAATTGGAGACAAATTCCAAATTCTTCTTTCAATCCTCCTCCATCAATCTTTCCTCTTCTCTTGCCTGGTGTTTTCATGAGTAGAGACAATCACCAAAATTCTCTCAATCTCCTCCATATCTCACCATTCAATCCTCCAGATTGAATCCAAGCCTCTCAATGTCTTCCTTGTGCATTTCTACAGCCAGGAATTCTATAAATACAACCTCATTGAACCAAAAAAAAGATCCAGATAATCAAGTTTATGCACTCTTATTCTGCAGGAATCCAAGCATCAAGCATCAAACATTCAACATTCAAGCATCCAACAATCAAGCTTTCATATTATGGCTGCCTCCTGTAGCTGCAATTATATGTTTCATGTCAATTCATGCTAGTTTAATTCATTATTCATTTAGTATTATCACATTTAGCTCCATATCATTGTTTTAACATCCATCTTGTTCTTTGAATTGTCATTTTAACAATCATAGTGCACTCACGATTTGAGAGCCGTTTTGATTTAATAAATTTTTGGAGATAAAGAACAATATGATGCTTTCAGTAGATTATTGCTTTGAATTGATTCAATTTGATTTATCTTTGATATAATGTCGTATTAAAAAGTGTTTTTGTACTTTACACCTCATTCCACACTTGCAGACAACAATCTTAAATATCAATAGATGACATTGAATCTTAAGCCAAGTGAATCTCAAATCTCACATGTTTGACATTAATATGGAAATTTGATTTCTTATCAATAATAAAATCAGTAGACAAGATAACTAATTTGTTATATTTCTACATTTTACAATTTGCAAAAACTTTAATAAAATGATTATGTAATGAAAAAAAATATTGTATACAAAACTACCTACATCATACACTTTTGTACATTATCCTTGTAACCCTTAGTGAGGACTATAGCTATAATGTCACTCATAATAACTTTAATCCATATGTACATGATTTTAGATGTTTTCAAATAGACATATATAGAATCTAAAAATATATATAAATGATTTAATTTTCATTTAAAAAAATGATATACACTTTGATAAATATTGGAACATACAAAGTAATAAACTACAAAGATGAAACTCTAATAGAAAAAAATGACTAAGAAGAGTTTGTATAAGCAATACATTACATATAAGAAGAAAAAATTCAAAATGAATGAGAATCCTTCATAAAGTAGAACTTCCCTGAAGGTCCCTCTGGTGGTAGTAAAGCCACCATAACAACACATGTAATATAATTACATGTTGTCCCATGTAATTAGTCATCTCAGTTTGAACTACCCCTGGATGCACATTATTCACATAAATATTTTTGTCTTCACATTCTGATAGTTTTTTTGTGAGTATACGAGCATAAGAATTTAAAGCAATTTTTGATGCACAATATTGAGGAAGCATACGTGGCCATCCCTTATCTTCTAAATCACCATTTTTCATGTCATCCAAAAATCCTTCAACCATTTTATCAATGTATTCCTCTGTTATTTTTGAAACATCTAAAAGCTCCTCTCTAAGGGATTCATTCCTTAGCCACTGTAATTAATCATTCATTATTGAACAAAAATCTCCAGTCATTTAAATAATATATAAGCATGAAAAAAACATCAATAAGATAATAGATATGTAAGAGGTTTCAAGAGAGAAAACAACAAATGTCTGTGATAATGATTGGGCTCAAATCTAAAATATTAATAAACGACTTAGTTATTGATTAAATTCACAATATACAAAGTTACCAACTTTTGATGATATTTCTTTAAAAATCTTCAAGACAAAGATACAAAGTTATAGGTTCAAGGATTTTAATAAATTTACAAATTAAATATGGTTGTCTCACAAAAATGGGTGGATTAACAATGGATATAATTCTACTTTTATTTTTTTCTATCTTATTTAAGTCATTTAAGGGTAGAGAAATTTTTAGGAGGAAATAAGTGCAGTTGAATTATACATGCATTTATGGGATGATAGAGTTGGCCATACATATAACATTTTATCAAAATTCTGGTTTAGAATCTATGATTAATTAATTTAAATTTAAAAAATAGAAAAATGAAAATTCAAAAGTTAATATTATTATTTTTTCATAATAGAAAAATAAGTTAGGATGGATTTTACCAAGCCTCTCCCAATTTTTAAGGAGATAGATTATCAAAATAATCCCTTTAGGTCTTAGAGTATGGAATGCATGTGATAATTTTGTAAAAGACTTCAAAGACATGGAAATAGAACTTATATCTAAACATTAGGAGGAAGGCTTAATAGAACCTAAAAATAAATCAAGGAAAAGATGAAAGCTATATATAGAAATCAATTTCCTTAATGAAAATGGATAATATATTTTATGTTCATGAAGAAGTTGAAAATGAAATAGATAAATAAAAGGAAATGCAACAAACTCAATATATTCAAGAAAAAATATGGATTCAATAGTGTGTCATTGTTAGACATAAAAGTGAAGCATTATATTAATGTTTCATAAATATTGAGTAATAAGGACCCCAAGAAGACAAAAAATCTCCACAAGATAAGATAAACAAATCTTTGTAATATAGGATGAATAAAATCTAAGAGTTTAAGAGGTTGAATATCTTCAAATAATTGAGTTTTTGATAAATTATGAACCTTTAGTCTACTAGCTAAAGGTGTAGATTAAGAAAAAGAAAATAGGGTAGGGATCCTTAATCAAATACACAAAATGTTAAAGTACAAAATAAAAATCTAATAAGATTTAAAAAGAGATTCCATAAATATTAAAAAATAGGGTGAAAAAAAAAACTCAAAAGGAGCCAAAAATTCAAGTAAATGAAGGAGATGATAATAATCTAGGTAAAGAAGAAAAGAAAGATCAAACCATAATGGCTAGTAAAGGAGGAAGAAAATTGATAAGGGATGAGTGATGTGAAAAGGAACAATAAATGGTGTTTTTTCTAGATTTAGAAATGTGTATTACTTAATTTTTTATAGATAAAATTGGCACTTGACAAAAATGATAAATTTATGTAAAAATACCATGATAAATGACTGTGTGCCATGATGAATAATCCATAATTTATGTAAAACTATCATGATACATGACTATTTACCATCATATACTATAGGAAATGGCATACTACCATAATGAGGTTAAAACTATATTGTAAATGGATATTATAGAAAGTGGTAGATTCACCTCAACACAAACACCAATTGGGACTATAATAGACATAAATTTTAGTGCTTCATTTTTTTATCTACAAGGATTTTAATGTATAGGGGAACCATGCCACATAATGAAAAATATATTTATTTTTTTATTTAGACTTGTGGAATTTTGAAGAAGCATTTTTGACATAATTCCAACACAAGGAATATTATTCTAGTTCATAAAGACCCAAACAAAGAGTAGGAAGCAACTCACTAGTTTTAACATCCCTATTATGTTTGTTTTTAATCAATGCTAAGCAATAGACATGCTATTGGTACCTACCAAGCTATTTTCCCCCTCCTCCATTAGAGGAGATTTTCTAGAATAAACTGGGTTTTCAATGTGTTTATGTGTACAAATAATTTATATGCTTGAAATTTCATTTTAAAAATAGTTTTAAGAAAGAGGATAAGTAAATATTGGTGATTTAAAATCCACAAAGCATGGTTTTGTATAAAATCATGGATCATTTTGGTATAAACATAGAGTAAAACAATCAATAGCTTCCAATAAATCATGGATTCAAATTTGTCTCTGGGGAGGGTGGTGCAGGAGCACTTGTTTGATTTCTTGACTCCATGAGGCCATTTGTAAATAGTTGATCTATTTTGTGTATTGGGTCTTATAATAAGGTTTATAAAACCATTTTATAGGTGTTTGAGTCTTAGGAAGTAATATTTGAAGTCATTTGTCAAATAATGTTTAAAGTTGTTCCATATTGTAAAAATTGTAAAAGTTGCTCAAGAAAGTTGTCAAGCAACTTGTCAAAAGTGTCATTAAGGTGTTTTGTCAACAAACTAACTAAAAGGTGGTTGAAAATAGTTGGTTTTGGTTGTAAATGTATAAGTACACCCTCCAAAACTCGAATTGGGAGGTTGGAGACATTATTTGTGAAGTTTGATGAATGGCAACCTCAAGTTTGTGTGCATTTTCTGATTTTACATTGTTTCCAGGTTGAAGTTGTGGTTTGTACGGCCTGATATGCACTCAAATAATGGATTATCATATATGGATGGAAAGATATCTATTTCTAGTTTTCAATTCTTTTTGTCTCATTCAATTTTATTGAGTTTTGTGGGAGATATGATTATTTTGGTGAGACTACCTATTTTAACAATATTGTGCAGAATTTACAGTCTGAAAGAATGTGATGGTACGGATTTTAAAGTATATATTTTGGGTCTGAAACCAAGTTTATATTGTTCCTATATGAATCTAATTTCATTTTATTCAATTCTCATCAAATTTCATTAAGATTTGAATAAGTTATGATCATTTTAGTGAGGGCAGGTTTGAACCCTGTCTAGGGTTTGCAATTTTGGGGAAAATGAAATAACTTCTTTTGGGCTACCATGGTTATGTTTCCAATGTGACATAGAATGACTAATAGCATGTGTTATACAAAGATTTATTTGGATTATTGTTGAAGGATTGTGAGATGTGTTGTTTAATCCTCCTAACTCTGCATCAGATTGGTATCAGAGCTCAGTAAAAAGTCTGGGCTGAGAAAGAAATTGGTTTTGGTATTGTGGTTTTGTAGTTGTGTTTTGGTTGGTTGCAGGTTATGTGAGAACCTGATTGCTTCCATTGAGAAGGTAGAGAGAAAAGTGAGTTTTGAGCAAGGAGATACTTGCTGAGACCATCTAGAAAAGATGGAGAACTTGAGAAGGCATTTGCAGGCAGAGGAGGAGAGAAAGAAGAGAAAAAGACAAGCAAAGATGGATAGGGAAATTGCTGAGTTGAAGCAAGAAATGAAGAGGTTGGATAAAGAGTTCCAAGAATCTATGAAGAGGATAGAACAAATGATGAAACAAGAGACAAGTTGGAATTTGAAATTGAAAAGGAAGATGGTTTGGCCTATAAAGAAGATTGTGAAAAGAAGAAGAAATGAGAAGATGAAAGAGGAAGAAGAAGCATTTGAAGAAGCATATGAAGATGCACATGAAGAATTCCTAGATGAAGACAAAGATGTTCCTAAGCATGAAGATGAAGAATTTAAAGTTGTTGCAGAAATTCCAAGGCAAGAAGGTGAATGCATTATTGATATAAGAAACCTGATTTCAGGACTTGAAGAGGTTGATTTGATTAAGGGAATGATCATGCATGAATTGGTCATAGAGGTTTGCAAAGGATTGATGAATGATGGAGGTATTATGGTAGAAAGTTTGTTTCATTTCATTATGCTACTAATGCTTTGGACAAAGAAAAATTTTCAGGTTGAAAAGACAAAGGAAAAAGTGCAAAGGAATTGGAAGATCAAGAAGAATGCAATTCAAAGGGGCTTGAATTCTTTTGCCCTCGGGAGTTTGGTGCAGGAGCACTTGTTTGATTTCTTGACTCCATGAGGCCATTTGTAAATAGTTGCTCTATTTTATGTATTGGGTCTTATAATAAGGTTTATAAAACCATTTTATAGGTGTTTGAGTCTTAGGAAGTAATATTTGAAGTCATTTGTCAAATAATGTTTAAAGTTGTTCCATATTGTAAAAATTGTAAAAGTTGCTCAAGAAAGTTGTCAAGCAACTTGTCAAAAGTGTCATTAAGGTGTTTTGTCAACAAACTAACTAAAAGGTGGTTGAAAATAGTTGGTTTTGGTTGTAAATGTATAAGTACACCCTCCAAAACTCGAATTGGGAGGTTGGAGACATTATTTGTGAAGTTTGATGAATGGCAACCTCAAGTTTGTGTGCATTTTCTGATTTTACATTGTTTCCAGGTTGAAGTTGTGGTTTGTACGGCCTGATATGCACTCAAATAATGGATTATCATATATGGATGGAAAGATATCTATTTCTAGTTTCCAATTCTTTTTGTCTCATTCAATTTTATTGAGTTTTGTGGGAGATATGATTATTTTGGTGAGACTGCCTATTTTAACAATATTGTGCAGAATTTACAGTCTGAAAGAATGTGATGGTACGGATTTTAAAGTATATATTTTGGGTCTGAAACCAAGTTTATATTGTTCCTATATGAATCTAATTTCATTTTATTCAAGTCTCATCAAATTTCATTAAGATTTGAATAAGTTATGATCATTTTAGTGAGGGCAGGTTTGAACCCTGTCTAGGGTTTGCAGTTTTGGGGAAAATGAAATAACTTCTTTTGGGCTACCATGGTTATGTTTCCAATGTGACATAGAATGACTAATAGCATGTGTTATACAAAGATTTATTTGGATTATTGTTGAAGGATTGTGAGATGTGTTGTTTAATCCTCCTAACTCGATCGAGGGCTTAGGTGCGATGCTCAACTCGACCAAGCTTCCTGACGCAGAGTTTGTTGTGGGAGGGGCTTTTGTGGACGGGGCTTATGTGGATTCGATTGGGGCTTTCCCTCCGCTGGCGGACGTGTTTGGCTGCGGGTCTGTGCCCCTGCGGGAAAGCTAATATTGTTGTGGTGGTTGGGGTTGCGCCGCTGTTGTGGATGGTTGCGGACAGTTGGGTCATTCGGTGGTGTCTTGCAGGCTTTGGATGCTGCACTGGGGGCTACTCCCTGCGGGGGTTCTCCCTTTCTTCTCCCTGCGTCGCTCTTGCTGATGCTCCTGTTGTGGTCGCTAAGGATTGTTGCAGGCTGGATTCTCTGCCTATGCCTTCTATGGAGGTTCTTGTCGTGGTGCCCTCTGTTGGTGGCTACGGTCTGGATGGGTGTGTGAGGGTTCGGGTGCTCCATAGGTTGTGGGCTATGCTCCTGTTGTTGCTAGTGTGGATGTCTCTGTTAAGGGATTTTCTTCTTCGAGACGGGCAAAATATTTCTCTGAGGTTGCTAAGGTGGGTTCTCGGCCTCCGACTCTGGCTAATGCTCGACCCTTGCCTTGTGCTCACGATTCCCCTGTGGTTCTATGGACCTAAGGTTTCTGAGGAATTTTATTTATTGCAGTGGTCTGTAGGTTTAATGGCTTGTGGCCCTCTCTTCCCGACCTTCATGGCTGAATTTCCACCTCCTGGAAACTAGTGGTCTCTGGGGAGATTGAGCTCTATCCATGTGCTAGGGGTTTCTTTATAGCTACCTTTGCCTCCACCGAGGAGCGTGATTGTGTGCTAGACAAGGGCTGGATGTGGGGGATTTATTCACTGTCCATCAGGCTTTGGTCTCGCTCCTTCAATCCCCTTACAGATCCATTGAATACAAGACCTGTCTGGGTCTGTCTGTAGAATCTTCTTCTCCAATTTTGGGAGGATTCGTGTTGTGAAGCTATTGGCAACACCATTGGAAGTTTTTTGATGGTGGACTCTACAACTTGGAATCTTGGACACACTACGGTAGCTCATATTTTAGTTGATTTGGACATTTCCAAACCCCTCCATGCTAATGTTGTGTTGATGGTGGTGGATAGACCTTGGAAACAGCTCTTGGAATATGAGGGTCTCCCCTTTTGGTGTAAGAGATGCTTCTCTGTGGGTCATTTGGCCTCTGGTTTTTTGCTTGCCCGCCGCAAGGGCGCTGCTACTTGGTGGAAAGATGCTCTCTTGGATCATCTCATGGTGGGTTCTCCTCCTCAGGAAGTTTCTTCTGCGGAGGTTGACCCTATTGTGACTTTTCGCGTGCTTGTGCCTTGCTCGACTCCTCTTCCTTTTGAGGAGCCTATGTTGGCTCGTTCTGCTGACACTATTTTGTCAGAGCCTGCTCGAAGTTTGTTGGATGCCTAGTCTAGTCCCTCAATCGATCCTGTCTCCTCTCCTGCACTGTCGTCTCCCCGACGTGATGACTCTTCGCCCTTGGTGGCTATTGTGGATCCGCTTCTTCCTCTTGCTTGGGGGATGATTCTGAGCTTTCTTGATCAGTTGTGCTACGAAAAAAGAAGGGACTCCCTCGTTCTATTGCTGCTTCGTAGCCTCGGGCTTTGGGAGTCAATTTGGTCCCCCCTGGAAATGGGGTTCTCCATTCCTAGGTTGTTGTTCGACAGCTGTCTGTTAGTTGTTTCTGTGTGAGGTCTGTCCTCTTTCCTAGTTCATACTTGGTTTGAACTATGTTCCTTCTGGCCCTTTGGGCTCTTTGTGTAAAGGGTACAACACCTTGTAAATGTTGCTTACTGTATAAAAAACATAGAGTAAAACTCATGGAGATTTAAGGAGTGAAGGTCTATTTTGAGTAAATTTGGATATTGAAACATATTTTTGGAACAAAGAACTGAAAAAGAGTGACATGAATGAAATAGTTTCAACTTTTGAGAGTCACATGGAACAAGCGATGAATCATCTATAATGGATTACCTAACAATGAGAGCACATAGCTAGGTAGCAAGCTCAATTGAACCCAAAAGTAGTCACCAATATTTTAGTGTGATCTCTAGCCAAGAAATTTGGCATTCAAGATGATACAAAAGGAGAGAAGGGCTACCATGAGCATGATTTAAAATAAAGAGAACCTAAGGTAAAGGGTAGGAGCAAGAAGTTGGGTCCACAAAATGTTTAAAAATGGAAGTGTTTTTCCTAATTTTCAAAATTTGTCACAGTTGGACTAAAAATTTGAAGCACTTACACATAGGATCTTTAAAAAGTTCAGTAATATGAAATATAGTATTTTGAGTCTAGTTTTCAAATATGTAATGTATTCTAATACCCAGATGATACAAATTAATTTTTAATTGGAATGTATAAAAAACACTTTTCAAAAGTCCATTTTTAGGACCATACCATGCATGTGTATGACCACCATAATTTGACCTAAATAAAATTATTTTTTAAATTTATTTTGGAGAAAGATGTGTATTATAATGAAGATTTGATGAGGATATTTTTTCATATATTTTTTCAAATATTTATTTTTTATTAATTTTGTATTGTCCCTAATTGCTATTTTTGAAAATCCCTCATGTATGGGGCCACCATAATTTGAGCTAAACTAATAATTTTTTGAAAAAAAATCATTGTGTAAATAATTGTGTAGATTGAATTTATGTGTTTCTTCACCTTCTAATGTGTAGTCTATGAGCAATCTAATGGGATTACCATGGGATCCTCATTATACCTACTCGCAACTAACCTATACATAGAGCATTTCAAAGATATTTTATTGAACTCGTTGCCCCTTAAACCAAAATGGTGGAAGTTCTATATGGATGACACCAAAAAATTATTTGATCATCTTGAAAACTTTCACTCTCACCTTGACAACTTCCCCTCTACATCAAGTTTTCTAAAGAAATTGAAACCAATAACTAATTTCCCTTCCTATGCGTCCTTCTCATCAAGAAAGGATATGATTCCCTTGACTACCATGTATTTAGGAAATCCACCCACATAGACCTCTATATTCATGATTCCTCCCACCATCACCCTATCCAAAAGGAAAGTATCTTAAAAACTCTTACCACCAAGGCCTTTTGTATTTGTGATGAAGATCATATTAACCAAGAGATTTCCCACCTTAACAAGTTTTTAAAACTCAATAGATACCAAAAAACCACATCACAAGACGTTTTAAACAAGCCCAAACCTACCAAATCTCTAAACAAAAATATCTAGATTTTGATGTTCTTTGTAGCACGACCCTCCCCTACATAGAAGGCATCTCTAACAAAATTGCCAAAATCCTTCATAAAAAAGGTTTTAAATATAAATTCAAACTCATTTATACCATTAGAAGCCTATTTCTATCTACCAAAGGCCTCAAAGAAATTATAGAGGATGGGAACATAATTTCACTGTATTTTTTACTAAGAATATGACCTATTATTATAATATTTTTTGTTTGGGACAATAGTTCTAAAAATAAATATCACCTATTTTTTCCTTAATCTCAAGACAAACACAATACATATGAGCTAATTCAAAATCTTTAGGTAAAATAAGAACATATCTACTTTTAGAGTTCCTTTCTTACCATTAGAAAGAAATTTTATTTGCTTATTATAGGGTAGTTTATAACTACTTCAAAAAAAAATCAAGAAGCATAAACTATATGGAAATTTAATCTCCATAGTTTTTAGCCAAATAGAAATTGGAACATACAATATGTCTAATGCTTCTCGAGGATTTTTATAACCATTCTATGTAAAATGGGATATGCATTTGCAATAGATGTCTGAGTTGTATAAAATTGGTTGTTCATGTGGGACCCCTTACATCAATGAGATGGGTCACTCTATCTACACAAGAAAATTAAAGATAACTATACTAACATAAAGCATAAAAAGGTCCTAAAATTGATACTAGTATAATACTTCTCTAGCACCACACATCATGTTTGTATGGGGGATGCAAAGGTCCTAGTCAAAGAAGATATCTTCTTCAAGAGAAAGATTAAAGAAGCTATTTTTATCAGAAATAATCCCACCAACCTAAAAAATATGATGGATGGAACCTAAAATACACTTGAAATAATTTGTTAAACTCCCTTTAATATTACTCCCTTTGCCTCCTCTCCTCTATTTTTGTCTCTTTTAATCAACTCCCTCTCACGACACCATTGCTCATTCTCTCTCCTTACCCTATCCTCTATTTCCTCTCCTTTCCTCTCACACCCCAAACCTCCATGTGAAAATATCCTTGGTCTTAGTCACTTTTTCATCCCGTACCACCTTATTATTTTTCTTCTACACCATCCCTGCTCTCCATGTTCCCCCTTGTCCTTGTTCATTCTTTTTTTTTTTTTTCTTAGATTAGCTCCTTTCTTGTCCCTTGTTATTCCCTCTTATTTTAGGTATGATGTTTCCTGATTTTTTTGTTGTACTCTTTTTCTTTTTTCACTATTTTCATTTTTTTAAATAATTTCTCTTACTCTATTAATTGCATTCTTATTCTTAATCCTTTAAATTTATGTTTATCATTTTTATTTTTTAATTTAATATTATTACACTTCAATTCCTTAATATTTTTTTCCTACTATTATTATTATCATATTTTTTATTCATTTTGAAATTTTCCTCATTATGATTTTTCCCTTAATCATTCTCCTTATTTTATTTGTATTTTTTATCATTTTAATCCGTTCCTTATTTCCCTCTTCCATTATTTGTTCATGCTAGGTTACTTTCTCTTTACTCTATTTTCTTTAATTTGTTGATTTTCCTGTTATTTTTTTCTTTACCTGTTACGATAGAGGGATGGATTCGTTATAAGTTAGGTTTTTTTGGGTCTTGGAGACGAGACTTACGTAAAGCCCTTTTTATATGTAAATATAAGACATTCTTGTATATCTTCGTGCATACTGTTATACAGTGGATGTTTCTATCTGTTGTGTTTTGATGAAGAATATTGAATCTTTTTATATTGAGTTGAGGTGCTACATCAGTTTAGTAACAGAGCAATAAGAAGATCCTATGAGATATATTTATCCATTGAATTCTATTCTCAGTTATTCTTTGGCAGTAGAAATGTAGTGAATCCGATGTAAATCCGAGGTGAAAAAATAAGGGTTGCCAGTCAGTAAGTAGTTTGACCAGGTCTTCCTAGCAGCACGTGAATGCCATTTCTATTGTATTGGGGATTTACATGGCCTCTATACCGTGGGATTCCAGTAATACAACACCATGGGCCAATTTCCTGGACATATGCCATTACAACCTGTAAACATCTCTAAACAAGCAGAGTATCCATCAATTTCTAGCACTCACCAGATCTTGTATGTGCTGGAAAGGCATGGAATTTTTTGGTGCCAAATTCAAACTCAACTCTTTTGAGGTAGAATTTTCTGAGTAAGATTTGCCATATTAAAAGAAGGCTGAGAGTCACAAGTGCCATTTTTGAAGTTGAGCCTTCACATCTAGCAGTTCAAGTGAAGCATCTATATTTTCAAGCGATCCTAAAGAAGAACAAAGCAGGAGAAAGCATAGGAAGAGGGGAATCAAAAGCAAGCAGGGGGAGAACAAGTTTTGTTTTGAGTAGGAAGGAAGAATGAGTCGGTTGTTGATATTGTGGATAGGGAGAACATGGTGAAGCTCATTAATCTAACAAGAGGTAGTTGTACTTGTAACTGAGTATGTGGTTTTTGGCTATGCATAGAAATATGGTTAGTATCACAATGTGAAGAGGATAATTAGGTTGGAAGAAAGAATAAGGAAAAGACAGATAGAAGCGAACAGAAGATGAACAAAAGGAGTTGTAAAAATTAGAGTATGAATTGAACGAGTTGTGGTGGATGTTGGAGAATATAAGACAATAAGAAAAAAGAAAAGAAAAATCTACAGTAAAAATATTGAAGAGCTGTGAGAAGGTGAAAAAGAATGGTGAGAATAAATATTCATCTAGTAAGAAAGAGTTATATTCAGAGAGGAAAGCCACAGAGTCAAGGATTAACTAAGGGATAGAACTATTAAAACATAGAAAGATTAAATCTCTTCAAGAGTTGTAAAATTATTAGTTGATAGAAGACTCTCAAGTGTGATCTTCTAAGAGAGCAAAGATAGATGAATAGAATGAAGATAAAAAAGATGAATAGAATGAAGCTGTTGAATTATGTTACCTCGAAGAAGGGGGAGGTGTTGAAGATTACAATGCAAGAAATGAAGCGTTAAAAGACTCTAATGAAGGGGAAAGCAGCCTATCACACAAGATGGCCCAAAATGTTATAGCAGTGAAAACAGTCCACATTAGAGAATAAGCTGCAGCAAAGGTGGAGCTCTTTCAGAGCCCTGTTTGGCAGTAACAGACGACGTCTGCATCAGCTATCAAGATGATAAATTGATGGGACTTGAAGAAACTCTACAACTTCTCAGGTTGGAGGAATTTAAGATAGAAAGCAGAACCAAGGAGAATCTAACTAACATTCGGGATTCTAGGGAAGAAACAGGGGATGGGCTGGCTCTTACTTGATACAAGATCTTAAAGGACTCTCACAACAGTCAGCATGAAGACGAGGAAAGCTAAGCAGGAACATCAGCAACAAATTTTTCGTGGATTATAGATTGAGTGAAGAAAAGGAGAAACCTGTAGATTGAACCAATGTTTCATTTTATAGTGAAAAAGTACTTTTGGGTTGTAGTCCTGTGATACAACTGGAAGCTGCTGGAGTTGATAACAGGGATACTTCCAGCTCACCCAGCTTAAATGCCACTTATGTTTGGGTTTCAAGTGTGTTAACTACACCAGTCCATAAAAGTAACGGTTCACTTATATATAATGTGTCCTTATCCATAGATCAAAGTTATGTGGTTTGTGAATACATGTCAGAACCATTCTCTCACTCAATTGCATGGACTGCAAACATACGCCATGGTTAAGCCCTCCTGCCATATGACATTTTCTAAATAAAATAATATTGATAAGAAAAAATATACCTTTAACAGTCCAGCCTCTGATGAGACATTCACAATGCGCGCTTCAGATCGCAACAATGGTAATAATGCTTCTGTGATTCTCTTGGTTCCATAGTAATTTATTTCGAAGCAGTTTTTGATCATTTCATAGTTCGTTGTGAATACCTTTGCATAATTGGGATCATTCTGGTAAAGGGTAAAAACACAACATCAATTAACTATAAACAGAATTTCCTTACAAACCAACCAATGTGCTGAAAATTTTAATTAATTTCGTACGTATTTATCCATCGGTGTGTGTTTGAGGGCATTCATGGCAGCCTCCATATCCTTGTCGGCGCCCAATATAGCAGCGTTGTTAACCTGTGAAAATCAAATATATCAATAGCTTTCCTACGTGAATGAACAGAAGGTACTGTAACTTCACACAAGCGGTTCCAATGCTACAAGCAAATTTAGTTTGAAGACATATTTAATAAGTGGATATTGATATTTCTGTTTGTGAACTGCTACTCATGAAATATGGGTCAATGAGTTTGATCTCAAAAACTACACAGATTAAAAATGCAATAATTTTTTTTAAAATAATAATGATTTTTGTTGTTATTTTCATATATATAATCTAACAAGTGAAAGTTTAAATGTTATGGTGAAATTTATGTTATATCAAGTAGAAATTATTCTAGGAACATTTTGATTTGGAGCATTAAAAAGAACAAGAATATACATTAAAATTATCTAGGACATCTACACCCACTAATAAACATAAAATTTTAAGATCAATATAGTTTTTAGTAGTCCACAATTAGCTAGATTGATCATCTCATATATATATAAACAACCACACTCATCGGTTCATTCATGCACACAAGATCAATTCCAAAGAGCATAGTTTCAACCTACATTGAAAGATTTCATGACTATCCAGAAACCCAAAAAAAATATTAGACCAAGGCTATTTCATCTATTGTACTAGGACAACCATGGTTTCACATATTAACGGCCTTCTATATTCTTTCCATTTTTTGCAAATCAATTCATTGTTTTCTTGTTCCACCTCCATTGTCTTCCATGTTTTACTTTCATTTGTGTGTTTTGTGTGTTTACTCAAGGATTGTTCATTCAACCCCTATGTAAAGAAAATGAACATGTCCTAGAATGTTTAATTGAGTGATAAAGTAATAAATATAATCAAACCTTAATTAATTAAGAGTTGAAATTGTAAATGGAAATGATAAAATGAAAGAAGCTAGAAGGGATTAACTTTCTTCTTGGTTTGATGAAATCAATGGTGAATATTTTGTTGTGTTACAATAATGACTAGAATTGAGAAATTGGGATTAGATCCGTATTGCTTAGACTATAACAAACCAACACTATAATTCTAGGGCTTTGGTACTAGGTCATGGCTTTCGTTTAGACTAAGGATGCTTTATCTTTTCGTGATCTAGTCATACTCTAATGTGATCTTCAATATTTGCTCACCTTTGACTATATCTACATTTGAAATAGAGATGGTGTTTAAAATTACAAAGGGGTTCCTTGAGTGAAGAAGAAAGGTTTACCACTTCATTGATAATGCAACAAACCCTTTTTTTAATGAGACAAAATCAAGAAAAACCGGTTAAAAGTAATGTGTTTGCATGTGATGTTGACACTAATCATATTGTAGAGCATAGATGTCTTATGACAATCTCTTCTACAATTTTTCGATTACTAGTGACTTAGAGGACTCTCTATAAATACAATATGTTAGATACTCAATTTGAAGTTTTTAAATGTGCAAGACAAAGATAGAATTTTGAAAAGATTAACATAAAAAAAAATTATGAATTTTAAATAAGAGGATAAAGCCACAACATGATTTAAGTTAAGGGATATGTTCACAAGAGGTCTAGTTCAAGAATATTGAATTCCTAAGAGATTGAATTAGTTTGGTCTATAACAAGACTAAAGTTATTATGAGTGATAGCTTTAGGATTAAAGTTCATTTGTACTTTAAAAAGCGAATTAAACATTATAATAATATACACACAATTGCATAAAAATAATTGTATAATAAAGATAGATTTATCTTGAAAACAAATTTTAAATCACAAATGTCATCTAAAATTGCACAATAATATATAATTTGCATAATTACTCCTTACAATAATATTATTTATTAAAGACCATCAGATATTTTAATTACAATCCCACTATAAATTAGAACTTTAACTTCAAAACTACTACTTTAAAAAATAGTTTAAAAAAATCTAAGGTTATTATTTAATATTTAAAAATAAAAAATAATCTTCTTAACTAGATAAATAATTTGTGCCCTAACGTACCAGGATGTCCAGGCCGCCATAGTTATCCTTGAACCACCCTGCAAATTCTAAAATGCTTTCATGGCTCTGGATATCCAGTTGACGGAATACCACGTTATTGAGACCCTGGTCATTAAGGATCTTTGTGGCTGTCAATCCTTTATCGGCGTCTCTTGAAGTGAGCACGACTGTGAGACCATTTTCTGCTAATTGACGGACTATTTCAAATCCAATTCCTCTGTTCGCCCCTGTCACCACGGCTACACTCTCCCTACTCCACCACCTGTATTAAATCATACAGAAGAAGTTACAGGCAACATTCATTAACTCCTCATACAAAGGAAAATTATTTTACATACTTGTTGCTGGTAGCATGGCTTTCTATGGCCATTCTTTTCAGATTTCTTCCCTGAAATTTGTTGCAGAAAAAACTATGAAAAATGAAAGTTTTGTAAATGTGATGGGAAGCCGCTTCAGTATTTTAATGGATTTAGTATGTAGAGCCGTCTGATCTCTTGAAAAGATACGGGTGATCACAATTCATTGTACAGTCAATTTTTAAATGGATTAAGTACAAATATATTGATTGCAAACGTCTTTTTCAGGGCGGTGTATATTTACAGCTATTGTCCATGGGCGGTGTTTATTAGTAGCTTGGATAAAGACGTGTAACCTCTTTGGAGAATTTGTTTTTGGTTTGATAGGATCAAATTGAATTATTGGTTGCTATTAAGGTAGGATTATTTATGCATAGTCATCCTTCTATAAAGGGCAGTGCGTGTGTAAGATACGCACCACGGGGATGGTGGATAGACTTTTGTAACATGTTTTTTCGTATCATGGGGATGGTGGGTAGACTCTTGCTTGCAACAGGATGCTTTAGCCAATCGAGCTAGACCCACCGCTCCTTTTAGTGGTTCATATTGAGAACAATAAAAAATTCAATTTTTAAAAAAATTTATATCTATATTTACCTAACTCATTGAATCAAATGTCAATTGCATTAATTGCTTGAATGACATGAGCACTATTGCATCTGTTATACAATTTGACATTATTGTGTATTTTTTATTAGTTGATTTTAGAAGCAACCATTGCAGAAAAAAATTGTTGTATAATTAAAAAAATTGTAATGCATTAATTTTTTTGGCTAAGTTGTCAACCTTATTAATGTTTTGAGTAACAAGGAATAATGATGTAGATATAATGGTTACAAAAAATTAAAAAATTGGAAGGTATTTTTACTTGCAATGAAAATAAATCATCATTTAATTTTGAAAAGAAATTGTAATGCATTATTTTTTTTGGTTAAATTGTCAACCCTATTAATGCTCTAAGTAATAAGGAATGGTTTATATAGATAGGATAGGTGGCAAAACAAATTAATTTGAAAGGTATTTCTACTTACAATGAAAAATATTTGGAATTAGTTTATAGACATGACAGGTGGCATAATATTTCCATTGGATTTATAATACATTATTTTTTATGGTTGAGTTTCAGTCGTATTAATGTCTTGAATAATGTTGAATAATGTTGTATATATCATTATATTGAAAAGACATAAATTTAAAAATATGTGCAAATCTATGGTGAGATATCTCTACCAACAAATTCAATTGAAATATTAACTTCATCGATAAGATATATAGAATTGTATCTTAAACAAAATCTAGAAATATCTTGTCCTTAGCTTCTAGAAGAACTCAATAATTGTTTTAAACAATATAAAACAATACTTTGTTTGTAATGTTTGTTGTAAACTAAAATTCTAAGAAACAGATCTAATTTACATGTGGTGTATTCATTCCTTTAATCTCAATTTGTGCCCACAAATAGGACAACATACATTATAATAGGCACATGATTATTTCAAATCAAATCATGCAACAACTTCCCTATCTAACAAAAACTATCAGTAGGAACCTGACATAATGCGTCTCTTGTTGGTATTGAGAACTTGAATTATAGATGTATAAATAATTAACTTTGGTTTTATTCATATTTATTCAATTTTATCTACTGAAAAAAAAAATGTGTATATTAAATTTTTTGTAGTTTTGTGGTGTATTTTTGGTGATCAAAGTTATAATTTCATAAATACTACAAACACCATCAAAATCTAACCTAGTGAGGAAGGTCAACATATGATGATAGGTTAGATTTAAGATTAAACAATGACACCAATGGATCAATGCATGAGAGTGGGCACCCTCTCCTTCTTTAGGCTTTGCTAGAGCAAAGGAGATATTATATGAGGTTCCAAATAGAACAATCAAAAAGAAATTTTCAATAACATTTAGGCTATCAACAACCACATCCAGTGTATAGTAAACCTCAAAGATTGCTACAACTAGACTTGCAATACCTCAGTTAGGAAAATAATAATATCCTTACACATGAAACAAAAGATGAATAAGTTTGATATTCCTACATGTGAGCCCCTTATAATTGTTCATATGTGTGTGCAAGATATGAGCATTCTATCATGATCATCTAAACATTTCATTAGATGATCCTTGCTAAAGATATGTTAATATTTATATTATTGAATTATGAGAGCATGGTAAATCCTAAAGTACAATACTAACAAGAGGAGCTAGATAGATCTATAAACCATGAATCCTTGAAATGCCTCACTCTACCTTGGAGATGCCTAAACTATGGAGAAAAATCTACACGACTACACCTTCTCCAATCTTATGAATAAAATGAATTAATATAAATTATATCTAACTTACAATAATTGATCCCTTAGAATTATTTATAGGAAAACAAAAACATAAAAAATGGTTTAAAGACCAAAATATTAGAAAAAGGTGCAATTATAGCTAGTCAGCACTACCTTAGATCTTATTGTTGAACAATCAAAATACTGAGAGGAGGGGTGAATCAATATTCCTTTAAACCAATTAAACATAACCCATCTAATTAATTGAATAGAAATAATTGCAATGAAGAAAGAAAGCATGAATACAACCACAAAATTGCATGACACATGAACACTAGTATTTTTACGTGGAAAAACCAAGGTGAGGGTTAGCTCACAATATATTATATTCGGATATAAGATATTACAAAAGGCTCGTTGTCGGGACATACTGTCTAGAAAAAGAGCTCACAACCCATTGAGTAAGAATAAAAAAGGGTTGGAAACACTGCCTATTTGAATTGATATGTCAGATTATAGTTCCATTTGAGTACAAAATGATCTTCACACTGTCTGAATTGATAGTTTGTTTTGTTCATAATTTTCTCAACACTATATTGCACACATGTAGGTGAATCACCATACATGTCATAAGTCGCATATAATCTCTTTTGCTCAACTACATTCACATATCATATTTTTCTCTCGCTTCCTTCTACTCTCAAAACTTTGATGATGATCTCATTTATATATCCACATCAAGTGTAACTTCAATTAGGTCAGCCTAATTAAAAGCAACACACAAAATTAAGCATGTCATCCTCAGGGAATTTCATCCACACAAGTATCACCTTAGATCAAAATTCAATTTACATCAAGATAGGTCATAATGGACCTAATATAGATCCCACATAAGATAGAGTTACTCAATTATTCTCCACAAAACATCAACCGTGTTAGGACGGCCCAAAATAGACCTAAATATAAATTCTTCAAGAGTTCATGTAATACATCAATCGTGTGACCTTAAAATTTGATCTCCCATCGAATTCTCATTCATCCAACATTTATTGGCTTATCTTCATCATCGCAAAACAAGATAAGTATTCACGAAGAAGTGTGGAATCTCCCACACTTATATACTGTACAAAAGATAACTACGATATACAGAGCTACACACTGTCATTCATAACTTTATGGAAACTGTACAAAATATCACAAAAAACTGAATGCTTATGCATCCGATGAGGACAAAATTGTATTTATAATTGTAGAAGATTATACCAACTTGCAGCAAAGTGCGGACCCAAAAACTGATGCACTTAACCACAAATCTATCAAACCAAATATTTAGCCAAATTCCTAAAAACCATACTTTTCAAATCAGCTTGCACTGTACATAGGTCACCAAAAAACACTTCCACACTATTCTAGGATGATCATAACAATGTTGACATCAATGACAACACTGGATCAAACAATCTATATATACTTCATGCTCATGTTGCCAAACTGCATCATCAATGACAAGCTTCCAAACTTCCAACAATCTTCCCCTTTGTCATTGATGGCAACATGCATATCAAAATACATTTTCGAAGGCTTGATACAAAACTTGTCTCCCCCTTACTCATATCTCTCCAAAAAAAAATGTAACTATTACTTCCCAAATGGTTTGACAAAAATGTTTTTCCACAATCTCTCCCCCTTTGACATCAATGGCAAAGGGCATACAAAGGTTCGGTATGCTTCCCTTAGATATATGTTGACTCCCTCTCAACCAAAAAGAAACTTTTATGCAAATAAGGGATTCTGAAAACTTACTAAAATGCATTAGAAGTAAGAATTATCAACTTGAAGATGTTGACCCTTTGAGCTTCTTCAGAATATCCTGCCAAGTAGATCTCCCTTCTTCCCAAAGTCTTTTTGCTTCTGCAAGATTCCTACACTGTAATTCAAGTTTCACTAGCATCTCTTCTCCTTCTTCCATAGTATTTGGGTTGAGGTTTATTTTTGAGAGTTTATCAGCACTGGCAAGGGCACTAGATATAGGATTATGCTTTATTTTCACCAAGTCCCTTAACATCACATATTGCTTGATTATTTCTTCCCTCTAATTCTGTAAGGCAAATAAATTGTCATGTAGTTGCATAATGTTAGTCCACTTCTGATTGTTCCTATCTCTTGCTAAATCATAAATATATGCTTCACTACCTATTTGAGTTTCAATTGAGTTCATGACATCCTTTATACTTTGTGTGTTATTCGGCCATTTCAGGTAGTATGAGAGTAAGTTTTGTGCTTCTTCATAGGCATGAGCATGTTTTAATCCTGTCATAGCTCTATGATGTGTATCTACACATTTCCTTGTGATATCCTCTAGACTCTTCTTTGTAGTCCTTGCCTTTGATCCACTTCTGGCTTGTTCTTTTAATCCAGAAACATATACTTTCAACGAATCAACCAAGTTTCTAAAATTTTCTATAGTAGATAATGATGTATTGATGCTTGTTTTGAGGGTTACTTCTTGTAATGATTTCATGGCTTCATCCATGTCTTGTGCACTTATAGTTCTAATTCTAATTCCATTCTCATGTTGATCATCATCTGTGTGCAACCTTCCTTCTTCTTTTTTAGTATCTTCTTGCTTGATTTCAACCAGAAGATTAACAACACTCTTCCTTTTCTTACATGTTCTCCTAGACCTACCAGAAGCTTTAGCTCTAGTCCTATCCTCTAATCTTGATCTACTAATGTCTTTAGGGCTTCTTAGAAGTACTTTTGCATAGTGAACAACTTCTTCCTCAACCACTTCATAGTCTAATTCATAAATCCAAATAGTTCTAGGCTCAATTGCTTCCATGAAGCAAAATTTAGTAGAGACAAGGAAATTAATGTCTCCTGAGTACCTTTCCAACACACTCTTAAGTATTCTCACTCTTTCATTCATTCTCATTTGAAACATTCCAAAGAATGGCGCAAGAGCGTCATCTTGAGCATCTGGACCTCCAATATTTCTCATATGATTTAATATCTTATGTGTAATCAGTTATGTATTTGTCCACTCTACCTTCCCAATTACTGATATTTCCTTCATAAAGTAGAAAAGAAAATAGATTACCAATATACAATACCTGAATATATGGTTTTGTTCTTTTTGATCTCCTTCAAGTTTTTCATCAAATGTGTTGGGGTTACCGTACGAGAACGTTTCATATTTAAAGTCTAAAACCAGTAGTGCCTCAATGACTTTCATTTCTAAATCACTCCAGAAGCACTAACAACTATGCCATAAAGTGGAAATAGGCACAATAGTTCTCCCCCATTGATCCTTTTGAGAAAAGCACATGCAAAATTAAACCAGATTCAACACCATGAACAGACAAATAAATGAACACACAGATTTATGTGGGGAAAACCCTTTCAGGTAAAAAACCCTACACTCCAAAAGATAGAGCCATTGTATTATTCAACAACTAAACGGTTATAATACAATATCAGGCTCATAGCCATTATAGGAGTTACATCTTATTCATCTAGAGAAATATAGGCAACAACATAGATCTGCAACCTTGCACTCTTATAATGTCTTCACAAGACATACAGTGAAGGTTCCCTTCAACTCTTTGGCCCATTTGCACAACCAACCTTTCAGCCGACACAGCCTAGTGGCCACCTCAGGTTCACATCTACCCAGGTTCCAAGTGTCTTAGTGTTCGCAGTTACAATGCTCTATGCATACCGCTCAAACAAACACTCTTCGATCTCTGACCAAGCTCACCAATCATGGATCTGTCGATCCGCCAATCATTCAATCTTTTGATCTAATCTCTATCGGCTTGCTCTACTTTCAGCTTCAACTTCTTAGCTTTGGCTTACTATCGATCAGCACCCGGCCTCACCTTCTAGCTCAGCATCAATCGGCATTCCATCAGCCTCAGGCTGACCTCTTAGCTTCCCGTCAAAATTGCATTCCCACCAAACAGCCATTAGGGTCTCATAATACCCCATCGACAAGCTTCACCATCTCGGGTTATGTGCACCACCCTAGCAACTGACATCGAGCTACCCTACAATCAATTTTCACTCAAATCAAACCCTCAAGACGCGTAGACAAGCTTTCGATCACTAGCCATTGATTTGCAACAACGATGCAAAATCAACCAATGAGATTTTGCCATGTGTCGCACTGCCATTCATCTGCCACTTGCAGATCAGTCGCCCTGAGCTCCATTGCTAACGATTTATCAAACCTTCAAGGCCAGGTGGTCAACAGCTCTACCACTAGCCAAGGGAAAAGCCCTCATGGTATGGCGGTTAGCCAAACAACCACCAACAGCTAGCTAACCCCACGCAACCGCCAGCCAAACATTCCGCGGTCAGGAGGCATCCGCCTTTGCAAACACAACCACCACTGTAGTCGGGCCCATCGAGACATGCATCCACTACTCGTGGACTTCCAGGGCATCGAGGAGGGAATCTCTAATATTACCTCAAGCCCACTCGAAACCAGCTTCCGCTGCTACCACGCGTCCATCATCCTTTCGCTCCGCACAAAACACACTCGGGTCCCACCGAGCCAAGTGTAAGCCGTTGGAGCTCCTTCGAAGAATCTCAAGCGGCATCCACTATATTCCCAAAGGAACTCCCAAGATGCTGACAAGTGTCCATGACCCACCAACACAACATAAATGCTTGGGACCCACCATCCTTCCGCTACGCACACCGCTTAACTCACCGCCATGTGTCGAATGCACAAGCAATTCCGCTCGGCCAAAAAGTTCTCAACGGTACTTGCATCAGGATGGCACGAAACACTATGGACACCATCGGATCAAAGCCTCCACAACCATTGATCAGGTTCTTCGCCACTTGGTCCAACTTCAAACACTCAACGCATATCAGCATATCAATGGGACATGAAATGTCACCCGCCGATATGAGATTGCCTTGCCGCATCGACCCATCGGTGGAACAACACAAAGACTCTCATCGATAGTGATCGCTAGCCGATAAGAAATGCCACCAAGCTAGACCCATCGGGCCGTCGCCAAAACACCACCAGGAGTCCCGCCAACTGGACAAAGTCTCGGCGACAAGGAAAAGGTTGAACACATGAAGTCCCCCAGACCAAAGTGGTACAAGCCAGCAAGATTGAGGCACATATTTCCAACAATCTCCCACTTGACTAATACTTGTTGTCTTCCTCCAGAACCTGAACACAAAGAATCTCTCCACCATTCTTTTGCGCTCCAAACAAGACACCTGCAACGACATCTGAGATGTCCAGCAACATAGGAAACAGTTCCAACCATCCTTCATGGGAAAAAGGAACAAGCCAAGGAGAAATTGCACCAGTCTCTGGAGCACAAGCATTAGATCCTTCAGACGACAAAGGGATCAAACTGTCACCACTCCACTATGCTCACCAACCATACAAAAGCAACACTGCAATAGCTTCAAAGCTCTTTGATCATGAACACAAACGTGAAGCCATTCTCCATAACAAGATAAACCAATCAGCTAGAACAACAACCAAAAAACTGACTACCCCCATCCAACTAATCAAAACCCACACGATTGAAAATAGCACACACAGCTCATTCTAATCCATCCAATCACCCATACCTCCAAGGTATGCACATCAGTAAAATCATGCAATCACATATCCACCCATCAACTAGAGAATACAAGCACCATGTGCCAGCCAGTCAAGAAGACCAAACACATCCAGGAGCTCCCATTGCATGGGAAATGACCAGATGAATGCAAAGAACTAGAATGAGTGCATTCAACGCATCTCTTCATTAGCATCCCAACAAACAAAGCACTATCACAAGTGATCTAGGCATACCAAGTCCACCAATCACGACACATAGAAGAGCATAACCATGTAGTACCAAGGAACATCCACAATGATATGCAAACCTGCAAACCAAACATGCCCTTCTACACACACTTCTAAATGCTAGCTATGTCCAGTATGACCTCCTTCACATCCCAAAGGGAAGCCTCTCAAAGAAGATCAAACCAACCCATATTCTTATCTCCTACCAATTCTTAAAAGCACCAAGAGATAAACTATGCTATCCACCTTTCACTATGGATCCTCCAGAAACTTAAATAGCAAATCAAGATCCATATCATGAAAGCAAGCATAAAAAACACATCTGAAATATATAATGGGCAAATACCTCTCAGAAGAACTTCACTGCCGAGAAGACCAAAGGGAAAAAGATGCTCCTCTAGGATATAACAACCGCCATGACTTATCCAAGAACAATCTCCTTATCGGTCTCTGTTGAACTCGCGTTCAACCAAGGTGCAGGCTACTTGGACTTTCAACTGTAAATAGTAACAACAGCCTCACCTATTTCTCCATGTATCCATGAACACCAGCAACTGATCATCTCATGCTAAAATCTAATCTTCATTACTACAACAAACATGAAGTTCTAAAGCACATGACCAATGCACTCAAAACACAGAGAAACACCAGACCACTGTCAAAGCTCCAAACCTAGGAATCAGGAACTTATCATGACATCATGATCTTACCATCCCCCTTAGGAGATCCCATGCTCCAGGCGAACATACCAAGGTCTCAAGAGCAATGCATCATGCCAAAACTCTAATGCACAAACAAGAATATACCATGACATAAAGCAACAAACTCTAAACCAACATCACCTGTCAAGCACCACCAGCACCTCAACCAAAGACTCGCAAGAGTCCTCCATGGCTCCAGGATGTTGCACATCCTCAAATAGTGCCTATGCAAATGTGAAAGAGCTCTTCTGTAGTAACAAGATCTAAGAGCTCCACCTGAAACATCTGCAACACCAAAGAAGATAATTCACCACCAAGTGATGAATACACAGTCACTGCTAAAGCTCCCACTGAACGTGGCACCAAGCTTTCCAAGCACCATGACCAATCATCAGCCGATCCGAAAACCTCCAAGTACAATGACAACATGTCCATCTGACAACAACTCCGAGCAGTACCAAGGTCTCTGAACCACGTAGACCGCATTATCACCGTCAAATGCTTACACTAACTAGTGTATCAAGCTTTCCATGACATTGTGATACACATGCTACAGGTCCCCTGTAACCGACTATCCATGTACCCAAACACCATTCCTCCTCGCATCTCAAAATAGCTACACCAATGCACAAGTGGCCACAGACAAGGCCAGCTAACAGATTTGCACCACTACTGAAGCAACCTCGTGGATATTGACAGTCCACTTCCGAGTTAACTCACATCAAACATGTAGGTAAAGACAACCCACAACATTAAACAACTCGTAGATGCAACCAATGAAAAACCTTGCAAATTTATCATCACACTAGAAACTGCACAACTGAGATCTCAAAGAGAAAACCCATGTAGACAACATAACTCAAACACCGGATCAATGTGTAGGAGCACCTAGGAAGCACCTAGGCAAATTACTAGGAAATAGGAAAGTTTTGTGAAATTTTTCTTTTCTTATGTTAAGGTCATGTGGACCATTGCTTTATGAGTTAGACTTAAAGAAGATCAATCAGGAGCTATCAGTAGAGTTTATTTTATGAGTTTAGACACTCAAGATTAGTGGTTAGTTTTGTTTTGCAATTTTGGCAAATAGGGTTTGTGGTAAATTAACCGGCCATGGAATAGTTGGGGCTCGAGCCTAACTGAATTGGAGTGTGTACTTAAGGTGTGCCTCAACCAATGTGCAAGGTTGGAAGGCATAGAGAATGTTTGTAAGTTTGAAAATTTGAAATTTGCTAATGAAGGACAGTGAGAACATTCATTGAAATTTATGTGTTTTCTTGTAGTCAAGTGATCAGGAGCGATCAAGGCCTATAGAATGTTGTAATTAGTGTTAATTTCTTTGCTTTACATTGGTGTGGTAGAATATAGGGTGTGACTTCAATCGGTAGGTGTGTTGGTAGTTGTTTCTTTGTTTTCTTGTCAATTTTTGACCTGACTGGTAAACTGGAAAGGATGGAGTCTTAGCTTCCTTTCCCACTATACCTGGTGTACGGCCATTTGGGTATTGGAGCTAGACTCCATGTATGTACATAGGATAGGCTTAGGAGTGTCTAAGAAGGCAGGAGAGATGATCAAAGACTGTTCCTAGGCGAGCTTGGCAGTGCCCGGCTAGGACAGTCAAAACACAGTGCAAAGCACTAAGGTTGCAGGGGTGTCAATTCCCTGGAAAACCAAGGTGTGTGATGGATGCAGGAGACCTTGCAGAGGTCTGGCAAGAAGGGTGGAGCTTTGACAAATCGTAAGGAGGAAGCAATAGCTGACTGTCCTCGGAGCAGGTCAGTAAATAGCCAAAAACAAGCCTAAAGTGGCTCAACTCATGGATAGAGCAGGGTACGAACAGTACAATCATCAAACCCCAAAAATCATCAAGGTGTGGGCATAGGAAGCACAAACTCCAAGGAAAGAACTTAGGTCATTTGGAGAATTTTGGAGAGGTTTCCACTTTTCTCGGGCTAGGAGACCTAATTGGGGCTCAAGGCTTGTAGCCTTTTTAAACCCTAGAAGAGGGTTTGGTGAGAGCGATGGAGAAATGGAGCTTGGTGGGAGATCAGGAACCCTAGAGGGATGGTCTTGAAGCCATGGGAGACATCACACACCCCTGCATCAGATTTGTGAAGGTTGGATAGGCAGCTAGCCCTTAGGAAGGTTGAGGGTTAAAGAGGAAATGGTAGAGAGAGCACCAAGATTGACTTGGTTAGGGAAATGGAGATGGTAGTAGGGTTGGACAGGATAACTAGGGGTGTCTAACAAGCATTAGGGCCTATAGGTCAAGGTGGTGGAGAGTGACACCATAGGGGTTCTTGAGGACTAGGACCCAGGGCATGGAACAGTGAGTGTTCCAACCAACCCTTCCCCATTAGATTGGTATCAGAGCAAGTTAAAGATTTGGGAGTGAACTTGTATGTCAAATTTGGAATCCAGTGGTTCCACAATCATGGTGACAAATGCTGAGTTGGCAAAGAAGGTTGAAGACCAAGAAGAAGATAATAGGAGACTAAGGGAAAGATTAGCACAATTGGAGGAGACATTGAGCAATGTACTAAACAAGGATGATGAGGACAGCAAAAGGGCACCTAAGCAAGAAGAGGTTGCAGAGGAGGACAAGATCCCTGAACCTGACCCTATTCTACAAGAGGAGCCTTTCTTGAGGGCGCTGAAAGCTTTGAGTGGGAAGGCACTTGAAGGGATACCACTATTTAGTGGAAAGATGGAAGCTGATCTAGTCATGGATTGGATAGAAGGTATGGAGAATCATTTTGAGTGTGATGGGGTCACAGAGGCATAGAGGGTGAAGGTGGCTAAATCCAAATTGAGAGGATCAGCTTTGACATGGTGGAAATTCATCCAAACAGAGAGGGAGAAGGAAGGAAAGAAACCCATCTCAACTTGGAAAGGTATGGTTGCAAAGGTGAGAGAAGCCTACATGCCTGATGACTATGAGATTCAACTACACAAGAAGAGACAAAGCTTAAGGTAGAAAGACCTAGATGTGAATACCTACACAGAGGAGTTCCAAAAACTTTGTATGAGGTCTAATGTTTCAAAAGATGAAAGCCTCAAAGTGGCTAGATATCTTAATGGATTGAAATGGAACATTCAAGAGGAGATGGCTCTTTTGAGTCCAAAGATAGTGCATCAATGCTATCAATTAGCTATCAAGATTGAGGAGAGAAGCAAGAGGAAGCAAGATCAGGCTTCTAAAGGCAGAGGTAAAGGCAAAGATCATAGAGATCAAAGAGGACAACGTGGAGGCTACCAAGGTAGAGGTAATGACCAAAGAAACCAAGGAGAGTTCAAAACCACAGATCATGGCAATGAAACACCTTCAAGAGGAGGGTATAACCCTAGCATAACCACAATACTCCATGGTAGAACAACAACCTGAGCAAATCCATACCATCAGGGAGCCTCTCACACAGACACCCAGTATGAACCACGCTCTGTTGCAACACAACCATAAGCATAAACTCACACCCCTTGCATCAAGATCATTTGTTGCCAAACAGGAGCCTCATACCACATCGCCACAATATGATCAACTACAAAACCTCCTATGTATTTCATGTTGCATGTTGGATCAAATGAGCAGGAACTCTTACTCATTGGAAAGATCAAGCATCAGCCAATTCCTCCAAATTTCCTAAAGCTTGTCAGGCTCAAAAATCCTCGCAAGAGAAAAAACCCAGAACTCCGGTAACTAGGAGAAGGCTTTGATACCACTTGTTGGTATCATGAAAAATATTTGACCACCTTTAACCAGCTTTGATACCACTTTTTGGGGTTACCGTACAAGAATGTTTCATATTTAAAGTCTAAAACTAGTAGTGCCTCAGTGACTTTCATTTTTAAATCACTCCAAAAGCACTAACAACTATGCCATAAAGCAGAAACAGGCACAATAGTTCTCCCCCATTGATCCTTCTGAGAAAAGCACATGCAAACTTAAAGCAAATTCAACACCATGAACATACAAACAAATGAACACACAGATTTACGTGGGGAACACCCTTTCAGGTAAAGAACCCCACACTCCAAAAGATAGAGCCATTATATTATTCAACAACTAAATGGTTACAATACAATATCAGGCTCATATCCATTACAGGAGTTACATCTTGTTCATCTAGAGAAATATAGGCAACAACATAGATCTGCAACCTTGCACTATTACAATGTCTTCACAAGACATACAATGAAGGTTCCCTTCAGCTCTTCAGCCCATTTGCATAGCCAACCTTTCAGCCAGCACAGCCTAGTGGCCACCTCAGGTTCACACCTGCCCAAGTTCTAAGTGTCTTAGTGTTCGTAGTTACAATGCTTTGCACATACCGCTCAAACACACACTCTCTGATCTCTGACCAAGCTCGCCGATCATGGATTTGTCGATCCATCGATCATTCAATCTTTTGATTTGATCTTTATCGGCTTGCTCTGCGTTCAGCTTCAACTTCTCAGTTTTGGCTTACTATCGATCAACACCCAGCCTCGCCTTCTGGCTCAACATCAATCGACATTCCATCAGCCCCAGGCCGACCTCTCAGCTTCTCATCAAAATTACATTCCCACCAAATGGCCATCAGGGTCTCATAATACCCCACTGACAAGCTTCACCATCTCGAGTTACATGCACCGCCCTAGCAATTGACATCAAGTCGCCCTGCAATCAATTCACACTCAGATCAAACCCTCGAGATGCATGCACAATATTTCGATCACTAGTCATTGATTTGCCACAACGATGCAAAATCAACCAATGAGATTTTACCACGTGTCGCACTACCATTCGTCTGTCACTTGCAGATCAGTCACCCTGAGCTCCATCGCTAACCATCAGTCAAACCTCTGAGGCCAAGCAGTCAACATATCTACCGCTAGCCAAGGGCAAAGCCCTCACGGTATGGCGGTTAGCCAAACAACCGCCAACAACCAACTAACCCCGCGCAACTGCTAGCAAAATATTCTATGGTCAAGAGTCATCCGCCTTGCAAACACAACCACCATTGTAGTCAGGCCCACCCAGACACACGTCCACTGCTCATGGAATTTCAGGGCATCAAGGAGGGAATCTCTAATATTCCCTTGAACCTGCCCAAAACCAGCTTCTGCTGCTGCCACGCATCCATCATCCTTTCGCTTTGCACATAACACACTTGGGTCCTACCGAGCCAAGTGTAAGTCGTTGCAGCTCCTTCGGGGAATCTCAAGCGGCATCCGCTATATTCCCCAAGGAATTCCTGAGACATTGACAAGTGTCCACGGCTCACCAACACAACATAAATGCTCGGGACCCACCATCCTTCTATTACACACACCGCTTAACTCACCGCCACGTGTCGAACACACAAGCAATTTCGCTTGGCCAAAAAGTTCTCAGCGGTACTTGCATCAAGATGGCACAGAACGCTACAGACACCGTCGGATCAAAGCCTCCACAACCATTGATCTGGTTCTTCGTCGCTTGGTCCAACTTCAAATGCTCAACGCATATCGGCATATCAGTGGGATAGGAAATTTCACCCGCTGATATGAGATCGCCTCGCGGCATCAGCCCATCGGTGGAACAACACAAAGACTCCCGCTGATAGCGATCGCCAACCGATAAGAAATGCTGCCAAGCCAGACCCATCGAGCCATCACCAGAACACCACCAAGAGTCTTGTCGACTGGACAAAGTCTCAACGATAAGGAAAAGGTTGAACACGTGAAGTCCCTCGGACCAAAGTGGTACAAGCTAGTGAGATTGAGGCGCATATTTCCAACAAAATGTTGTCGAAGCAACTCACAAAGGTCATAATTAGCACCATTTTCTATCATGTCCAGTGCAATGTGAATGACAATGGTAGAGACTGTATAGCAATTATTTGGGCGATAGATCTTGTGACCAATAAGCATTGTAGTGTACCGGACAGCCAGATTCCTAATTGTGTTCAAGGTGAGTTCCTTTTCTTCAAGAGTAGTACCTATCTTCTCCATTAAGTCCTTGACCTTGATAGATTTTTGTTCTAGAACTGGTTCAGAGGACTACAAACCAATTATATCCTTAATAACTTCCTTGGTTATTGAGTATGTGCCATCAATCAAAATAGATTCATCATGTATTCTTCTTAACACCATTCCGATGTACTTATTTTTTTAACTTCAAACAATAATTTTTTTTCCATATGTCCAACCTCTTCTCATTTATGGTTTTGTATTCTAGTTTTATGGTATCATCGTTTCCTTCCAATTCTCTTTTCCATAGAACACATAATTTGGTATTGGAAATTTCTTCTATTTTCTTGTGAATGTATGCATTGATATCCTTAGTTGGTAAGACTCCAAAGGGAGTGTAAGAAAATGCACCTGTCGGATCTTCCAATAAAACTTTATAAGAATTCCTCTGAAGTTCAGGTCATGGTCTCTCTGAGAAATTTACAACCCTCAATCCTTCCATTTCATCTAAATTGCTTTCAAATAAAAAAATAAGAAAATTGAAGTACGCAAAATACCTCTTAAACCATTCAGTGAAATTAGGGTTTTGATTATTTGCAATCGGGAGATGCATCGAATCCTTCCACTTATTCTTCTTCACCTCACTTCTCCTTCACAAGCATTTAATGAAATAAATTTGTCTTCCCAAACATGCTTTAACTCCTTGATTTGACCCATTTCAACAATAAATGCTTCAGACAAAAAGTCGGTAAACTTTGAAACCTTGTATGCACAGTCAACTTTCAGAAGCTCTACAAACTTCTACAATAAAATATTTTCTCTTGCAATTTTCACCATTAGATTCAAAATATTCATCTCCATCTTATCTTTTCGTGTCAAGCCATGACACAACATATTGGTAGGGGGTTATATGTTTTTCAGTAAAGCTCCCCCCTAAGCCATAGCTCTAGGCTTAGTTACCAAAGGAAAAATATGCACCGAAGACAGGTACAGATTCTCCCTTGTCCTCAGTCTCTTCTTTCTTTCTCCATATTTTTTCCATTCCCTTCTTCACTTCATTCATATCAACTTTGTTGGTTGGTTCATCTTTCTTTATAGGCTCATTCTTCTTTGTGTTCTTATTCCTATAAAAAAATTCAATATGTCCAAGCTTTCGATAATTGTTGCATATAGTATTTCTCTGATTGTTATTATTTTCATTTGTTTTGAATCTACATTGCTTAGCTTTGTGTCCAAATCCATAACATGTATATCAATAACCATTAAAAGATTGAATCATTCTACCATTGTTGTCTCTATTCATCATTTGATTTCTGCATTCACTTTCTCTATGTCCAAATTTCTTGCATGTAAATAATTGTCCAATAAAAGATGAAACGTTATGATTCATTCTGCTTCTACATTCCACAACTCTATGTCCAAATTTATTGTAAAAATAATAGAAACCATTGAAATATTGGAACCTTTGAGCATTTTGTTGTCTAATGGGGGTTCTTCTAGCATTTCTTCTTTGATTCTAGAACTTGTCATAGTTCCTTTTGCCTTCAATTTTTTAGGTTCACTTCAATGTTCTTTGTATTAGATGTTTGATCTGCTTTAGATATTTCTCCTCTTTTAAGCCCCAAGCCACCTTTATCCTTAGATGCTTTATGTCCAACAATTAACTCATCAAGCATTATAGAGCCTGTCTTGAACTTGTCCTCATGAATTCTTTTATTTTCCAACTTTTCCCTCAGATTTACCACTTCTTGTTCAAGTCTTGTGAATTCATCAGTCTTGCTTTGTACCATTGTATTTAGGCATTCCTTAATTCTCTTCTTTTCTTCCACTTGCACTTTTAGTTCAGTGATGTCTTCATCTTGTTTCTTCAATTGTTCATTGACTTCCTTATGCCTTTCTTTGAATTTCTTGATCTACTCTCTTACCTTCTTGATGCATTCAATTGCCTCTTTTAGATTTTCCTTTAGATTTCCATTCTCATTTTTATTTTTGTTAAGATCTTCAAGAACCACTTTGAGTTCTTCATCATTGTCTAGCATGCAATATTCTTCTATGTATTCAATTGTAGAAATTTCATTTAGATTAGGATAGTTCCTATCAACCATATGCTCAAACTCCAAGATCTTCCCAAATAATTTAAGCTCATTCAAGGGATCCAAGCTTTGGTACCAATTGTTGAACACTCAAAATACTGAGAGGGGGGTGAATCAATATTCCTTTAAACTAATTAAACATAACCCATCCAATTAATTGAATAGAAATAACTACAATGAAGAAAGAAAGCATGAATACAACCACAAAATCACATGACACATGAACACCAGTATTTTTGTGTGGAAAACCCAAAAAGGGAAAAACCACGGTGAGGATTAGTTCATAATATATTATATCTAGATATAAGATATTACAAAATGCTCACTGCCAAGACACACTATCCATAAAAAGAGCTCACAACCCACTGAGTAAGAATAAAGAAGGGTTGGAAACACTTCCTATTTTAACTAATACAATAGCATCTATCATATGCCACATAACATCTATCATATGCAAAATTGCAGTTCCATTGAAGTACAAAATTATCTTCACACTGTATGAGTTGATACTCTACTATGTTCATAATCTTCGCAACACTGCATTGCACACATGTAGGTGAATCACCATACATGTCATAAGTCACATATAATTTTCTTTGCTCAACTACATTCACATCTCATATTTTTTTCTCGCTTCCTTTTATTCTCAAAACTTTGGTGATGATCTCATTTATATACCCACATTAGGTGTAACTTCAATTAGGTCAGCCTAATTAGAAGTAACACACAAAATTAAGCATGTCATCCTCAAGGCATTTCATCCAAACTTAGCACCTAAGATCAAAATTCAATTTACATCAAGATAGGTCAACATGGAGCTAATATAGATCCCTCATAAGATAGAGTTACTCAATTATTCTCCACAAAACATCAACCATATTAGGCCAGCCCAAAATAGACCTAAACATAAAGTCTTCAAGAGTTCATGCAATACATCAATTGTGCGACCTTAAAACTTCAATCTCCCATCGAATTCCCATTCAATCGATATTTATTGGCTTATCTTCATCATCACAAAACAAGATAATTATTCGCGAAGAAGTGCAGAATCTCCCAAACTGATATACTGTACAAAAGATAACTACAATATACAGAGCACAAAAATATAAGGAAAGGTTAGTGTGATCCCTTAAAATTTCTTCCCTATTCTAAGATGCAAAACTAACTAATAATGCATTAAAAGGAACAACACAAGAAATACACCTCAAGATTAGCCTAAGGAATATCTATGCAAAAAAGATAAATGAAACAAGATGATAAGTAGTTATACTTTTGTGCTGAAAATTCCTTGGTTGGACCTTGATCTTTGAGAGTTTGTGTGCTCCTTGGATGGCTATGGAGGTGAATAGATGCAAGATGAAAAATGTGACAAAATGCAAGTGGCTAAATGGCTTGGTTGATTGATGGAGAATTCTTGCAAATGACTAAGTGTTGTAAATGAAAAATTGGCAAGAGTTTTGATAGCAAAAATATCATTTTTCAAAATGAGAGGAAGGAGGGGGTATTTATAGAGGGATTTGAATTCTCTAGAGAATTCAACGGTTGAGATTAAGCCAACAAGGTCAAGATGGAGGGCTAAGGTGAGTTGAGGACTCACAAGCCCTCACATCTTGACATGTGGAATGTGAGATGGCTTAGGATAAGATGATGTGTAAGTGAGGTGGAAGGAAGGTACATGATGTGGAGGAAGGACAAGTACCTTGGAAAAGGGGTGATGTGACCTCTCAATGATCACATAAGGAAGAGCAGAATCTTGGGTGAATAAAAGTAAATTAAAAATTCACATGATTGGAAGAATCTAGTGGATAAGGCAAGGTTCCCAAAAAGGTGGGAACTTGCCACATGTGAGTGATGTGACAAGTCAAAGATTCTAGAAGACTTTGGCACATGTGATGTGACAAGTCAAAGGTTCTAGAACTTGCATGGGGAAGAGAAGATTCCTTGGAGGAATAAAAGTGAATTAAAAATTCATATGGGGAAGAGAGGATCTTTAGATGAATAAAAAGGAATTAAAAATTCCTTGGGGGATGGGGAGAGTTGACCAAGGTACTGATTAGGCTTAGCTGATCAGTAATTAGAAGATAATTAGTGGTTAAGGAGGATTAGAGGCCAACTTGCAAAATTTGGAGGATGTGACACATCCTAATCAAGGATTAGGCATGTGCACATCTCTAATGACGAAATTAAGGAGTTGATTAAGATTAAGAAAAGGAGGTGACATGAGAGGAATTAAATAAATGTTATATTTATTTAATTCATTTGATGAAAGGGGAATTAAAGGGGTAAGGTATTTAATTATTTAACTAGATACCTTAGGAATTAGAGGAACTTTAGAGGTTTTAATTAAATAATAGTGTTTTTACTTAATTAATAAGGATAAGGGGATATTTAGACGAAAAAGGGGTAAATTTGGACAAATGAAGTGTCCAAATTTAGGTGTCTACACTTAGTGTGAAAACACTACAAAAACTTGAATGCTTTTGCTTTTGATGAGCACAAAACTGTAAGGAAAGCTTAGTGTGAAAATGCCTTCCAAATGCAAAATCCACAAGAAAGAAGTGTAGAAAATTTCACTTAATTCAAATTATAGTCATTAAGATGCCCATTTAATAGAACAACAAAGTAAACCAATTAGATAACACACACATAATTGAACACCAATTTTTACGTGGGAAAACCCTTATGGGAGAAAAATCCACACACCAAGAAAATTCACTTTGTATTACAGTAAAAAATGTTTACATATAGAGTTACAAACTTATGATCCTAGATGTTAACTCAATATATCACCTTCAGTAGCATTTTCATTTATTTGATCAACCTTGCTCTCCAAATCGACAATACAATGTTCCCAATTGTTACAATGCATACTCCATTACAATATTTCCATTCGATCTAAATTCCATGCCATCCCTAGAAACCAAAGGATTTGGTTGCTGCAAACAAACAGTCTCGATACGGTTTCAACCATCTCACAACCTCGTCAAACTCATTTTGAAATCCATATAACTTGCCAAGTAATCACCATTCAATCTGTCAACATTCAACAACTTATCACCGCTCTCCAACCTGGCACTAGTCGGGTCTCACCACAACGTTATTCCCTATGGGTTACTAAGTCAACCTATTCATCCATTGTATACCACTTAGCCAATCCCCACAAACCCCGCGAAAGTCACTCATGACCCACCACAAAAGGTGTGGGGTTAGCGGGCATCATTGGATTGTTTTAATCACAACCATTGATTGATATATATAACATCACATCTTCGTGGTCTCCACGATGAGAGTAAGTCTCTTCAATGAATCTTATCGACTTGTCCAATGTGGTTGGTCAGTCGAAGGTTTCACAAGCTTTAAGACCTGTGATCAGTGGTTCCATTGTTCCAATTCTCTATGACCTTGCGATTGGTCAGTTAAAGGTTTCTGAAACTTCACAACTCCCAACCAGTGGTTCCAAAGTTTTAGTTTTCCACGATCTTGTGACATTCAGGCTGATTAAGGGAAAAAAGCCAAGCTTTAAGGAAAATTTCAAGCCAGCAAGTTGAGGCACATTTTCCAATAAAAACTGTATTTACAATTATAGAAGATTATACCAACATGTGGTGAAGTGCAGACCCAAAAATTAACGCAGGGTGTTGCCACAATAGTGTGTCTCACTTTTGGGACATGCTGATTTTTGCCTGAAATCACTTTTTTTAGAAAAAATAATGATTTTAGCCTTGAGAAGTTCCATCAAAAGGGTTTTAATTGAAGAGGGATAGATAAGACCCCCTTAGATCAAACCCTCTTGGATAGAACCCCTCTAGTATTAAATCATACCCACAATGGAGTATCCTTCACACCTATCAAAATGTTGGCAAAAAGACACGTTTGCTTTACCTTTTGAGGGATTAAATAACATCATTTAGAAATGATCTTTTGCAAGATTATAGCCTTTGAAATTAGCTTTCCAAAAAGTATAGTTTTGATATGTTTTCATTTTATCTTGTATTTAATTTTTAATTTTTACTGAACATAGGTTTTTCTCCAAACATCAAGCTCTTTGTTCTAAAGAGGTGGAAAAATAGTAAACCATTGTAAAAAAAATTCAAAAAATACCCTTTCCCTAGGTATTGATGTCCTTGTTTCACTAAAAAAAATTAAAAATGGATTTTGATATATACAGAACAAGTTAGGTTGTACGACACACACACATGTCCAAATTATAGTTATAGTGACTTCAAAAATTAATTAAAAAATATATATGTAACAAAAAATTAATTAGTAAATGAGAATTTTATCCTTTATAGAAAAAAAGTTATGTTGTACGACACAAACGTTACTTGTTGAAAATATTGTTTTCTGTTTAAAACTAGTTATTAAAGGAGATGTTGAAAGATTCATGATCTATTTATTGAAAAAATCAATGTACGAAAGTAAAATGGTGAGTGTGGAGCAAATTTCTATAGAGCAGAAGGTGCGAGGGGTAGAGCAGGAGGAGCTTCTAGAGGGAAACGATTGTCTGGAGATCACCCATGGAAAATTCATAACAATCGACCTTACAGATGAGGCTCAGGAGGATGTGGTAATGCTGAACGACCTAGTGATCATTTGCCACGTCATCGGTCTGAAGCTGGATCGGAGTTTGATTAGGGCTTGGTTGTCAAAAAAATGGGAAAAGATGGCTATAGTGAAATTTTTGCTGAAAGGTTTCTTTGCTGCCATCTTCACCTCAAAAAATGATCAAGAGGAAATCCTGTAGGGTGGTCTTTGGACAATCAATGGTTGGCCAACAAATATTCAGAAATGGAGCCCTAATTTTGACCCGGTGAAATGCGACCCGTATGAGAAGCCAATTTGGATCCGCATGTACAATCTCTCGTTGGAATAATAGGTGGAAGGTTGTATCGACAAAATTGGGCGAACTCTGGGCACCCTGATGGAGGTGGATTTAGAGATCATCGATGGCAACTCCTATTTGTATGCTAGGATTCAGATTGCTACGATCGCCAAGGTCCCAAAATGAGATTATGCTTTGCGTTGGAGGGACCCATAGATTGGTTCAAATTGATGTTGAGGAAGAAAAAAAATTATGTTTAAGGTGCGGAAGTAGAAATCATGTCGTGAAGGCTTGTAAAAGGCAGCCCAAGACTAAGCATGTTTGGCACCCTCGGGAGTCGAATGGCGGGATGACTTTGGCCACCACTAGTGGGATTGGTGGCGACGAAGCACTGAGCGGTGAGCCCATGTTTATTTAGGTTCAAAACAAAGAATGCTTAGACATTGGAAAAGATGTCGGGTCTTTGCCTATTGGCGGCACTTCAAAGGCTCAAGGTAATGCGCCTCCTGGGGTTGTCGATGGGCAGGTAATGGATTTGGCATGTGTCACCTCTGGGTCAGACGCCTTGCCCTCGGAGGGTGATGAATTGGAACAAGAGGAGGCTCTATCGGAGGGATGCCCTTCAGAATCAGATACCTTGGGAATTGTCGATCCCAGGCACATTTGCCAAACCACGGCCAGGATTGAGCACAGAGTAACGAAAGGGAAAGGTAGGAAATCCTTAAAGCAGAAGCAGGAGGAAGAGTCCACAGAGAAGGGCTTCAGAAGCGTTAAAGACTTTCTACATATCAAGTGGGTGAAGGTCTCCCTTAGAGAACAATGATGCTCCTTACTTGGAATGTCAGGGGCTTAAACACCCCTGACAAATGACGCAAGAATTGGTCTAGGTACTTCTAGAGTTCGGAGGGGACTGCAGGAGGGTTGGGCATATTATGGTCAAAAATTAAGGTGGGCATCAAGATTGTCGAGCCCCATCATAATTGGATTTTGTGTGAGGTTTGGTGCAAGCAAAAAAATCTATGTTTCCCCCTCTTCAATGTTTATGGGCCTGTCAAAGCCGATGAGAAATTGGCGGTATGGAATCACATTTATAAGAAGTTCTTAGAGGTGGGAGATAAAAGGGTGATCCTTGGGGGTGATTTCAACACCATTATTGATGGTAGTGACAAGCGTGGAGGGGCGACAAAAGAGACCAAAGTCATGTTCAATCTCAAGGAGTTTGTACGATGGTGGATAGTTTTCCTAAGAATGGTTCCTTTACTTGTACGCATCGTAGGGATGGCCACACAAACATTGTAGAGCACCTAGATAGATTCTTTGTGGGCTTGGGTGTCTTGCAAAGGAATATAGATGTGAATCGAACATCATCCCTGTGGCTGCCTCAGATCACTTTTCGGTGATGCTAAAAATAAGCTTAAACGAAAGACCAGCGAAGGGCTATTTCAAATTCAAATCAATGTGGTGGAGAGATCATGATCTGACTAAGAATCTAGAATCCTGGTGGAAAGAGGCTAATCCCCCTAGGGGCACAATTAGTTTTGTATTTGTCAAACGATTAGCCTATATCAAGTACAAACTTAGAATCTGGAATAATGAGATATTTGGGAATATTTTCTATGAAAAAGATTAGGTGGAATAGGAGTTGGAAGCTCTGAATGACCAGATCCTCAAGTTTGGGATGATGGAATTTGAGTATAAGAAAGAAAAAGAGTTAAAAGAAAAACACAGTGAACTTTTGGCCAGAGAGGAGATATATTGGCATGATAAAGCCAAGGAGATTTGGCTCAAGGAGGCTAACTCCAATACATAGTTCTTTAAAGGGCCCTGAAGGAAAGGAAATATGTGATAGGGAGGGTATTGAAGGGGTGGTGGTTTGTTTCTTTGAAGGTTTATTGGCTAGGAGGAAAGATGCAGTGATGGCCAATTATGATTCACATTTGGTTTGCATCCCTCGTGCATTGGTGAAGATGAATTTTTTTTTCTATGTGGTCCTTTTTCTTTGGAGGAGGCACGCAAGGTTGTGTTCGGTTTGCACCTAGATAAGTCACTTGGACTGGATGGGTTCATGACTAGATTTTTTCAAAATTGTTGGCACTTCTTGGGCAAGGAGATCCTCAAACTATTGGAAGATTTTCGCAAAAATAAAAAGTTTGTCAGGGATTTGAATAACATGGTGATCTCTCTCATCCCGAAAAAAGATGTGTGTTCCTCTTTCGCTGACTACCACTTGATTGCTCTATGTAATACGTTGTATAAAATTTTGGCAAAGGCGTTGGCCAATAGGTTGAAACTGGTTTTGGATTCCGTGATTTTCGAGGAGCAGAATGGATTTATCCCCGGGAGAGAGATCACCGACAACATTATTACGACTTCTGAGACAATCCACACAATTACCTCAAAGCGTATGAAAAGTATGGTAATTAAACTTGATGTTAGCAAGGCATATGACCAGGTTAGATGGGACTTTCTCTTGGCGGTCATGAAAAAATTTGGATTCTCTGAACATTGGCTAGATCTGAGAAGAGTGTGCATTTCCACCCCAAGGTTTTCAATTTCAGTAAATGGCTCATTATGTGGTTTTTTTGTGCCACTAACAATCTTCATCAAGGGGACCCCCTCTCCCCATTCCTATTTGTTATTATGGTTGAGGCAATGGGTCATCAATTCAGGAGGTTACGGTTGGATGGCAGTTGGAAGGGTGTAGTTGTTGCTGATGGTATCAAACCTGTCACTCATTCCCAGTTTGTTGACAACACAATTTTATTCACGGAGGCGTCTTTCAGGGAAGTAGAAATCATAAAGGCTGCCCTCGATAATTACACGTTGGTGTCTGGTCAAATTTTAAACAAAGAAAAATCTGAGATATTTTTCTTTAACACTAAAAGTGCTATCCAAAAGAAGATTGCGAAGTTGTTTGGATTTTCGATCACCACTCTCCCTTCAAAGCACATTGGAGCTCCGCTTGTCCAAGGTGGGTGCAGAACTGCTCACTGGTTGGAGACTATCACAAAATGTAGAAAGAAGGTTGATTCGTGGAAAACCAAATGGTTATCCCTGGCAGGGAATATCCTCATGATAAAATCTATACTTGCGGTGGTGCCAATATATGTGATGTCTTATTTTGTAATGACCAATAAAGCAAGGAGCAGCATTGAAGGCTTCATGAATAATTTTTTATGGGAGGGTGCTAAGGATGTCAAGCGGATCCCGTTAATCAATTGGAATATTGTTTGTCAACACAGATCCATCGGTGGGGCTGGGCTACGCAAGATGGAGCTTTAAAATCGTGCCTTGGGAGCTAAGTTATGTCGGTGTATATACAGACATCCAGAAAGGCAATGGTGTAGAATTATTAGAAGCGAATACTTGGACTGCAACGATCCTAGCCGCATGTTAACTATGGAAAATTCGGCTGGTGGTTCTGCAATTTGGAAATATATTTGGAGCTGCAGGGAGGTAATTACAGATCACCTAACGTGGAAAATAGGTAATGGGCTAAAGGCTGAATTTTGGCTAGACTCCTGGAATGGGTTCCCTGCGCTTGCTAAGATCTTCAATGGTGGTGACTAGGTTGAGCAAGTTTATTAGATTAAAGGTATAAAGGTGGCAAACTACGTGTGCTCAGAAGGTGACTCACACAGTTGGGTTAATTGGGATACTCTGGATATTCCAATGGAGGCTCATGTTAAGCTAAAATATTTACTTGACAAGCATAGAATAATACTCACCGATGAGGAAGATGAGATAATTTGGACAGGTTCTAAATCGGGGGAGTATTCGGTGAAGTTAGGATATGAGATCCAAGTTGCTTTAGAGCTGGTTCCTAATTGGCCCATGCAATTATGTTGGAAAAAGGGCATTTTACCCAAAGTCGGTGCATTCCTTTGGACCGCATTACACTTGAGGATTCTTACTGGTGACCGTTTGGCTTCAATTGGCATTCACGGCCCGAGTATGTGTATCCTATGTCGGAAGGAAGAGGAATCAACGAATCACCTCTTTCTTAACTGTGACTACTCCTCAAGATGCTGGGACTGGCTAATGGAAGCCTTGAATTGGATTTCGCCGAGTCAAAACTCTTTGATGGAGTTCTTAAAGAGCTAGTCAGTTGAGTGGAGGAGTAATCCCTTGGTTGATATCTGGGTGTCAACACCATCTATGGTTGCTTGGTAGGTTTGGAAGGAAAGAAACTGGAGAGTATTCAACGATAAAGCTTTACCTGTGGAAGAAGTGATAAGGAAATAAAAGCGGGCATTTGCGAGGTGGTGAATGTGAAGAGCTTAAGATCTAAACACAATCGGCTCTCCAAGTGGGATGTGCACATGATGCAGATTTGGCTGGACTTTAAACCTCCGCGTTTGGATCCTTTGCTTCCTAACAAGATAAGAGTTGATGCTAGGTGGGTTCCACCATCTGAGGGTAGAGTGAAGCTAAATTTTGATGGAGCATTGAAAGGTAACCCTGGCGTCTCTGGTACGTGATGCGTCATTAGGGATATGTCTGGTAACTGTCTTTGGGTTGTTGCACACAACATTGGTTTGGCCACGAACAATGAAGCGAAAATGGAAGCATTGTTGATAGGACTAAACTTATTCCTCGAGGAGTACAGGGCTGTAGATATTGAAGGAGACTCGTTGCTAACGATCAATGTAGTTTGTTTGAACGCTGTGCAAAACTAGAAGCTAAAAATCCGGTTAAGGAATATCAAAAACTGCTTGGTGAAATTCGATTCTTTCACGATTAGGCATGTATACCATGAAGCCAACACTGTGGCAGATCATCTTGCCAACATCGGTGTCTTAGATGGTGGTACGAGACTTGTCTTCAATGCTAATTCTCTCCCTAAAGACCTGTTGAGTGTAATTCTGATGGATAAGGACGTTTAAATGGAAAATCTCAAAGGGGTGTCGAGTCAACGTAAAGAGATTTCTAATCAAGGTTTCTTCTTTGAATATCCATGGTGGATTGTCATGTTAACCGACACTGTAGGATGTTGTTTAATTATTGGTTGCATTATGGGTGTTGGAAATTCTTCTTGCTATGCCTTGCCTCTCCCTATAACTACTTGTGCATCTAGATATTATGGGAGCCACCCCCCATGGGTGGCACTTATCTGCAAAAAAAAAAAAAAAATTATGAAAAAATATCCATTCCCTAGATATTGATGTTGAAAATCTATATTCCAAAAATTAGAATTTTATCCTTTATAGAAAAAAAGTTATGTTGTACGACACAAACGTTACTTGCTGAAAATATTATTTTTTGTTTAAAACTAGTTATTAAAGGAGATTTTGAAAGATTCATGATTTATTTCAAAAAAAAACTAAAAATATATATTTAGAATCTACACACAATTTTCCACAAATCACTAGTTCACATCATCTTCAAATTCTTAACGGTTTAGCTGCTATAGGTCTTAGAAGATGAAGATTCGGTTAAAAATATTGATGTAAATTTCCATCTTGGGCAAAAAGTGAGACACAATATTATGATTTCATCCCGCACTAAACCAAAAAACTGTCAAACAAATATTTAGCCAAATTCTTGAAAAAACATACTTTATGGATCATCTTGTACTGTACATATGTCACAAAAAAATACTTCCACACTATGCTAGGATGATCATAACAATGTTGACATCAATGACAACATTGGATCAAACAATTTATATATACTTCATGCTCATGTTTCCAAACTACATCATCAATCACAAGCTTCCAAACTTCCAACACTTTTGTGTCACTAACATTTATAGTAAATTAATTTTATTTAAATAGCAATAATCTTTGTTAGATAATAAATTCATTAGTAGTAGAGAAAAATCAAATATGATCTTCAAGTTTGCATAAGTGAGATTGTGATATGATAGAAACTCTTGTAGGAATAGGGAACATACTCCTCATCTTACATAGCTCATCCTACAACCACCAAACTTCCATATATGGGTATATTGTCAATTAAATGTTAGGATGTTAACCCATACCACAAAGATATAATTTTGCACAAAAAATCTAGTATACAACATGAAAACCATCATGTTCTCATTAAATCATCCAGCTACTAACTTTAAATCCATACAACCAAGGTCCACCAAGTCAAAATGACCATAGATAAGTATACACCAACCACTGTATGCCACCTTGAGCTCCACATTTTATTAGAAAAATTAATTCTCAATTGCTTAGAAGCACCACACTCACCAAAGACTTTTTATTGATTAAGGAGCTCAAATTTGAAAACACCATGGTCACAATAAGATGAGCTCACAATCCTCAACCATACCACATGACATAAATCTCTCTTATGCATCACCACACATATGACCACGACGTGTCATATCACATTTGGAACCTTCTTGATGATCACTTGAGCATGCATGAAGATTAATAATGGCATTGTAAATTGATCCAAAATATGATTAAAAATTAAAGGAAGTAGAGGAGTATAATATGATTCCTACACTTATTTATGAGAGGAGGTATGTGAAAATTGATGAAAAAATTATAGTTCAAGAAAATAAACATAAAATCAATAAACCATAACATGATGATTTATATGGGGAAACCATTTTGAGAGGAAAACAACAAACTCCAAAGCAACATAATGTATTATTTAGTTTTCAAAGGTTAGAATACACTTACATAGTCTAAGTCTTTACAAGAGCATCACTAACAAGAGACTTGGAGTAATTATGATATCATAACAATACCTACAAAAATCATGCTATCAAAGCCTCCATCTTAGGCACTAAATAAAAAATATAAACAATAAATGAAATCATCAAATGGTAGCTAGGAAAATATGAGCTAAAACCACTCAAATGTGATGTTTAAAACCCTACTTAAAAATTCAATGCCCAAATCCCAAGGAAATCTATAGGATAAAATAATATATTCCTTTTACCTATCATAATCCACTCACCAACTTGGATGCTCCATTTTGCTCCATTATCTCCATTGAAAGATACTTTATTATGTCTCATAACATGTGACATAAGTTGATCAACAAGTATAACTCCCTCTTACAACTCATAGATATTCTCACATTTCTAATGTGTGAGGCCTAATGTTTGAAGGCCATAAAATTTTACTCATGAAGCCAATTTAGCCACCTTTTTTAGTTGTAGAGCTCAAAGAGGTCCATGTATTGGACATTGAAAAATTGATGTTGACTTATCTAGAAATATTTTTAGGGGAAATAATAACCTCTGTAGCCTAGAAATGGAGTTTTATCTATTTTTAAGCCATAAATTATATTTTTTGTATTTGTAACATTATGATGCAAGGTTGAGACATGTTTTTTAATATTCTCTCACTTATTTAACACCTTATAAGAGTAAAGTGATAACCAACACTATCATCTAATTGCTACAAACCAAGAGACTTGTAGAATCACAACACCACTTAATTTTTTTATGCTCAATAGCTTTGTCAATGCATTTACAATATTCTACAACATGTCAACATTCTATACCATCACCATCCTATCATCTATCAATTTACAAATAAAGTAGTATTATAAATTAATGTGCTTAGTCCTTACATGAAAGGTCAAGTTATTTGCTAAACATGGATGACACTCTAACCACCACATAGAACTATGATAGCTCCATCACTCAATCCCACATTTGAACATAATCTCTTAAGTCAAATACTTCTTTACTGTAAGAATGAATAAATACCATACTTAGCTTCTATATTGGGAAACATAATGATAATTATTATTTTTCTCATCCAACTAATAAGACTATAGAACAAAGTGAAAAAGTAACCACTAGAGGGCCTTCTATTATTGATTTTAAATATACCTAATTTGATTTTATAAATGAATATTTACTATATTGGTCCTTTGTAGAATCAATATGATAAAAAATAGAGTATTTAGAGGTACCCCACAAATATCTGAATACCCTCTTAACTACATCCTAATGAGCTCATCCAAGATTAGATATGAATTAACCAAGAATTCTCACTACTTGGGTAAAGCCTATTGTAGTGCCAAGCATAATTTACATTAAGATCCCAAAAGAACGAACATAAGGTACTCGAGTTATATCCCTCATCTCCTTACGTGAAGTTAGACATTTATTTATATATTATTTAGTTCCCATCAAGATAGAAGCACAAAATTACCTACAAGTTGTCATGTTGAATCTCTCTAAAATTAATTTCACGTACTTGCTTTAACCTAACCAAATCTTTATGTTTATCTCTTTTGATTTCATTAACTAAAATATATATTAGCCCCTAAGTACCTCATCTTAAAAACTAATACTTCAAGCCAAATATCACATCCTTATTGTACTAATTATGGACCCCCTATTCAAGCTACAAATAATAAGTTGGTTGTAAACAATGAAACCCAAAATTTCAAATAGAAGCAACACTCAAATAAAGAAATAATGGAGACACAACAAGAATGCAAAAAATAAACCAAAGCATTATACCTCCATTGATACCTTGGATGTGATCTAATGATACAAAATAATTGTTGTATGTGGATGCTCTCTAATGACAACTAGGAGAGACTACTCCAATTTTGAAAAAAAAAACCTATATTTTTGCCTTAAACCTACCTCGTGCAAAGATTTGTAAATAAATTATTGTGAAGTCTTAATTAATTATGTCAAAATAGAATTTTAATGCCTTACTCCATTGATACCTTGGATGTGATCTAATGATACAAAATAATTGTTGTATGTGGATGCTCTCTAATGACAACTAGGAGAGACTACTCCAATTTTGAAAAAAAAAACCTATATTTTTGCCTTAAACCTACCTCGTGCAAAGATTTGTAAATAAATTATTGTGAAGTCTTAATTAATTATGTCAAAATAGAATTTTAATGCCTTACGTAATTTTTAGATTAAGAGTGAAAATTGTAGGCTGAACTAATATTTAATTAAATTGTAGGCTGAACTAATCATGTGTACATGGATTAAATAAATAAAATAATTTATGAAGGTATAATTAGTTTAACTAAATAATTAGAAATAATTATTTAATTATTGAGAATTAGAAGAGATTAATTGAAAATAAATAAATTAAATAATTAGAAATTATTTAATTAATGAGAATTAGATGAGATTAATTGAAAATGAATTAATTAAATAACTATAAATTATTTAATTAACATGTAGGAGAAGAATCTAATGGTCTAATTCTATAGAGAAATGCCCGAGCGAGCGGGAGTATGAGCGAGCAAAGTTTTTTGAATATTCTAGAGGATGAGGGTGATGGGAGAACCGATTCAGAGGAAGATGACAGGTTGCACTGGTGCTTCAGGCCTTTGGATGTGGGGGGGTTGTTTTATGAGTTTCTTTTTTCCCCTTTTGGTGTTGTTTCTACTGTGTTTGAGTAGCTTGTTGTTGAGTTCGTCCTTCTTGTCCCAGACAGGTTCTGCTTCTTGAGCCTATTTTGGGTTGTTTGGGGTTTCTTGAAGGATTGGTCTACTAAGATGCTGACATTATTTTCCTCTTCTTCTACCTATGTGGATTTGGTGGAAAAAAAATTGCACTTTGTGGTGAGAACCCTGATCATTGCCATGCCTATTATTGGTTTGGGGACTATCTGATTGGACATTTGGCTATCTATTATGGTCCCCCTAATTGCCAAGGATACTTCCCTGGTGTAATTTTTACTGGGCATCTTTCCCTCTTCTTTCTCCTGCTCGCATTTGGTGTTTGTGGCTCACACCTACCTCTTCGCCTTGTGCTTGCAGTGTTTGTCCTACCTCTCTATTTAGGGTTGTTTCTTTGCCTCTATGCCAAGGTTTTTGGTGTCATGTTGGCTATTGGGTTCTTCTACTCCAACGCCTATGCTCTTATTCTCTTCCCTAATGTGGGTTGCAGTGATTCAATGTGTAAGATGGGGAGATCAACCTAGCCTAGATAAAGTGACAACCAACACTTCTAAACTATAAAACCAATCTAAAAAAAGAGAATACAAACAAGGTGAGAAATAAAAATGCAAGAAAATGAAATAAAACACTCACCATTGAAGTTGATTCCTTCTCTTGTCTCTCCTTATTCTTATTTTGCAAATATTCCCTCAAATTTGTATTCTAACTTATGCAAATACCTGCAAATTGTAAGCAAGAAAGTTGGAGATAATGGTTGTTCTTTTAAAAATGGGAGAGAATGACCTCTTTTATAGACAACCATTTGAACAGACAGACGAGATTAATCATCTAGAAAGATTCCAAGATCGACGGATGAGGATTGATGAGAGGTTACGAAATGGACATTCAAGATCAATTGATTTTTATTTCAATCAATGGATCCAATTAATCGAGACGAGACAAGATAAGATCGGAAGTGAAAGAGCAAGAGGCAATTAATTAAAAAAGTTGCTATCATTTTGGTTGCATATTTTTACTCCTTGCTAATCTCTTCTAAGATGTAGCTTGTTTATGAGCATTTCATGGCTTTGTACTGGATTTAATGTGGGGGTTTCAATTTCAAAACTACAGAGGAGGGCATTGATGATCCTATGGATGAGAATATTCCTTTCTCTATTTGGCCCTTCTTGTCTTGGAAGTTGTATGCTTTTGGTGTTGTGTTGCTTCTCTAGGTGAGGCGCTTGGTGGGAGTTGGAGCTTTGCAGGGATTTTTTCCCCTTTTGAAATGTCTATTGTTGATCCTCTTTTTTCTACAACATGGGAGGGTTGGTATTTGTTAGGTATCACCATGGGCACTGGTTTTGGGGCTATGACTGGTTCTTCCTGGTTGCCCTTCTTTGCTATAGCTTCGAAGACTTTTGTTGGTGGCTGATGTGTGTCTCATGCTCACCCGATCTTCTTGGTGTGGGTTTTGGAAGCTTCTTCGGGGGTGGGTTTGGTTCACAAGGTTTTATGTGTTAGTATTGGTAGAGATTTTCTCTCCCCTACTACTATTGGAGTTGGCTGGCCTATTTGTGTGGTGGTTGTTGATGTTCTTGGGACTCTAGCGTTGTGTTTCAGATCTTGGTGGATCTTGTCTTTGCTTGGGGTTTCTCTCTTTTGTAACAACTACTGCTATAGAAGTGTTAAATCCTTTGTTTTGGCTCTTGAAGAAGGTTTTTTTGGGGGCTTCTTTGGTTTCTTGGAAGGCTTGCAGAGCTATTTTTTTTGTTTTTGGAACTATTATAATGTTAGTTGGTGGTGCTTTATTGGCCTAGGTTCATTTTTTGGGTAAGTTTTCTCTTTTTGTGTCTTTGCTTGTTGGTTTCAATATTTGGTGTGATAAAGGAATCACTTCATATTCTTTGGAGTTGGTTTTAATGGACATGTTCTTGGGGATAGGGGATACCCCTACCTTGTTTCACTTGGTTAGGGTGTTTTTCATGCCTTTCTTGAAAACCTTCTTTCTCTCAGTGCTTAAGGGAGATATTCTTGTCCCTTTTGCTAGTTTTGTCTCTCCTTGACAATCCACTTTTTTTTATTCTCCTATTGAGGCAGAGTTTTGTTTTGGGGGTACTGGAAGGATCTTTTCTCTTGCTAGCTTTCTTCTTTGTAGCTCCTTTTGAGGTGGATGTGCTCCTTTAGAGGTGGAGTCTAGGATTGCTAGGAAGGTGGGTGTTTTGTGGAAAAGGATACCCTTTTCCCTTTGGTTTATTTTGAGTTTGGCTTAGGAGTTCTAGAGTTGTTGGTTGGGGGTTACAACCATCTATAAAGTGTTTAAGTTGTTGGATTCTGCTGGTTTTTACCTGCTTTTGTAGGGAGGTGTTTTGTGTTGGGTTCCTTTGTTTCAACTACCTCTATTTCTTGTTGTTGGTCTTTGTTTTTCGGTTTCATGCTCGGGTCAAAAGCATGACTTGTTTGTTGTTCCTTCTGGCTCACTGTTGGTGAATCTCACTCCTTTTTAGTGGTCTCATTTTCTATGAGCCACCTATCTTCTACCTCTATGGTTTCTTTGTAACAGGTACTGGTCCTTCCAATCTTAACATAATCAAAACATGTAGGAGAAGAATAATTGATGAACTAATTAAATAATTAAAATTATTTAATTATTGAAATGGTGGGAAAGGGGTTCCTTAAACAATAAGGGTTTTTTTTCTTTATTTGTTCCTTTCCCCAAGGCATTTCATTAGGAAAGAGATCACAAGGTGTAAAGATTTACTTTCAACATCAAAGGTGAGTTGATTAGACCCGAATCTCAGTCCTTAAGAGAATAGGATAGATCTGAAACCAAATTGAAATGATATACAATACTCAAACCAAACGAGCAATAAGACTTACAACATGAAATGCAAATTCCTAAAAGTACAAAAATTGAAATCATAGTTTGCAGAAAGATCTGAGAAGGGTAAGGACACATGTACCAGCCACCAAAAGTAGGTTTTGAGCTCTGTTGAAGGACGAGTTTTCCCTAGGGTGAATGGGTCCTAGTTAGGGCTTCTAAAAATTCTATTTATAGTCCTCTAATGATGGATCTTAACTTTTTTTTTGCATAGGTTCCACTGTCAGAAAGTCATAAATAAAGTTTGACTCAAGTTTTTCTAGCTTGACAACAATGATGACAACTTATGCAATGATGCAAAATTTCTCTTTAAGATCTTCAATCCTTCTTCAACCTATAATCTGCGTATACAAAGAGGGAAGAATTGTTTTGTTTGAATGGGGGTTTTCCTTAGTCAAACCCTAAGTTTGGTAATTAAACCTTGATAGAAAGATAATTACAATGGAGAAGGAAATGATGAATGAACACTTGCTTGCTACAACTCACCAAACCTTCAATGGCTTCCCTTAGAGGACTGAAGAAAAATACATCACTCCAAGGAAATTTATCTTGCTTTGCTTGATGGATTTGGACACTTGAAAATGCTTGGATGCTTTAGGATCAATAATGCACGTTATCCTTCACAAGATGACATGAACACACATAAGCTTGAACATGATGATATGATCTTAAATGTTGTAACAAATGACTAATAAATTTGTTCTTGAATTCTCTTGAAAATAATATTTTCTCTTAGGATTGATCTTATAAATTGTGTTAGATTTGAATTGATAAAAAGACTTCTAGATTTGGATTTGTAAAAAATCTATAAAAGAAAATGTTGTTTTGTGTGTATAAGGGTTTGCCTCGGTCAAACCCCGATTTGGTAATTAAAATCTGATAAATAATATAAATTTGATAAATGAAACTATGTGCAAGCCCTAACCTTAAGTGCATCTAAGGTTGTTAAAAGGTAATATGCAAAGAAACCCTAATCAATTGCATTAGAGCATGATTCCTATATGACAATTGTGTGGTGGAAAAATATGCATATCAATATGATAAAACTAAACACACAAATGAAATGTATTACATCTAATGAAAGAGAAATAATAAATCAAACTATTGTAACCCTTCATTCGAAATCATTCCATTGTCCTCTATTCTTGGTGATCTCTCAATTGATGCTTTCAGAATTACGTTTTGTACATGAATCTACGAAATGACAACCTAAGAAACAAGATGCTATATAAAAATGCATAGTTATATGCCTACATCTACATGTTTTTGGTATTTTCTTGATTGAAATGCTAAATGATTTAAGATTATGATGTTGTTGTATTCAAATGATACTAAGATGATTGTGATTTAAAGATGTAATTCTAAGTAAAGTGATGTAAGGAAATGCAACCAACTAGGATACTAAGACTAAAAGTGCCATGATAATGCAACTATGAACTAAAATGCTAAAAGCTAACTACCATGCTCTCAAAAGGCTCTCAAATTGCACTAAGATTTCTGTAACATAAGTCTGTAATCCAATTCTCCTTTTTAAAAGTTGTAGAATTGCCTTCTATTTATAATTTTTTCCAAGCTTAGGCTGAGGTGGCAAAGATGGACGGTTGAGATCGTGATCCTGAGGCATTAACGATGGAGCCCAAAGAGGTTGCAGAAAATCATGGAGGTTGCTCCACTTGGAAGAACAAATTCTCCAAGTGTCAAAGAGCATCATTTGAAAGGAGCCATGTGTCTCTAAGGAAGTTAGGAGGTTAAGAGGTTGGAAAGGATATTACAAATAAAAAAATTAGGAATAAATGAAATTGTGTGACATGTGATGAGGTGGAGGATGAGGTGGAAGTAAGTTAGAGAAATATGGAGACATGTGACAATTTGAATTAAAAATTCAAATTTAAATGAAAGAGGGAAATTAACTAAATGACAAATTTAATTTGTGCATTTAATTAATTTAAGAGGAAAGTGATTTTTGAAAAAGAGGAATTAAGGGAATGAACCATATAAATAAATTTATCAGTTTATTTATACTAGTAGAAGAATTAGGATTTATTAATTAAATATCGAATATTTAATTAATTGTGCTCCAAACAATTTTTACGTGCATACATTTTGCCCCTCTTTGAAGTGATGTGTTTACATATTGCTTCAACGAAAATTTTGACATACCCTAGATGCTGATTTTTCAGTGATGATTGAATGATGCCCCCTCGAGAGATAAATTGGTGAATTTTAGGATTTTTTGGGAATTTTTAGAAAATTTTGATGATTTTGATGATTTCAGCATGTTTCAACAATTTATCACCCAAAAATATTTACGAAAATCTACCCAAGTTGATGATTTTATGAATTTAGCCTCTTTTGAAAAATAAAATCAATCACTACCATTTAATTACCCATCTTAATAGCCCTTTTAATAAGTAAAAAGTGAAAATAAGCTCATTTGTGCCATTACGCTTTGAGAATTTGAGAGAGAGATTAAGCAATTTGTGAGCATCCAGAGAAAAATGGTGATCCTAATCTAGACCCACTGATTCGAGAATGTGCGGTGGCACAACGGCCCAGTAGCGTACGAACCTCTGGTACGAACTTCAAAAAACCTTTCTTTGTGAATTTTTAAATTCTTTTTTGAACTTTTAAAATTGTACACCAAGAGTTTTAGTGCATTGATAGGGTAGAATGGTGCATAGGTGGTCTGTTTTAGGGCATAGACTTAGAGATTTAGCGCATCCATGAGCCAATGTAGTGCATCGGTTCAGGGTTTTGGTGCATTGATTGATAGGTCATAGGCTAGATTAAGTTGTGCATCCATATGATGGAGTGGCACATCCATAGAAATGGTGCATCAGTGGCCTGTTATGGCGCATCGGTGGCAAACTTTGGCACATTCATAGAAATAGCGCATCGATGGCCTATTTTGGTGCATTGATCAAATTCTCTAGCACATCTATCTTTTAGCGCATAGAAGCACTGTTTTGGCGCATCCATGCCAGAAATAAGAATTTTTGATATTTCTCATCATTGTCAATAGTTTTCGATCGCGTCAGCCTTGTAGTTGATGTTGATTGATGATGTTGATAGATAAGATGATGATTGATCTCATGATAGGTGAGATTTGATGATTGATTGATGATGATTGACCTCATGATAGGTTGATAGATTGACCTCATGATAGGTGAGGTACAGTTGATAGATTGATTGATTGATTGCTGATTTTGCAATTTTTGTTGATGATAGGAGATTGATTTAGGAAAACTGATGTCTCGGGAGCAATTCCTGAAGACATGGGATATGATCCCACAACTAGTACAGGCTAACCTGGATGTTATTGATAGATGCATACTATATTATCTGATTCACATGCCCTAGGTTAGGATTAACCGGGCATTACTGACAGGACTAACAGAGAGGTGGCATAGCGACCACAACACTTTCCACTTGGTGACTAGCGAGATGACTATCACATCTGAGGATGTATACTGGATTCTTCATATTCGTGTGGTCAAAGAGGTGGTTGTATATGATGCCACCGAGCAGGGTGGGACAAATGCTCTTTGGAGGATCTTTTATGATGACCATATTAGCAGGTATGAGATACCATGGTAGGAGATGTTTGATGGTTATGCCCCACTACCTTCTATACTTGTTGGATTCATGGGTGGCTTCTTATGTTTTGACGGAGGTCAAAGGGACTATCTATGGGATGGGGCAGGACACTAGAGTGGATGATACTGCAGGGGATTCGATATGCCTGGGGTTCATGCATGCTTACCCACCTTTATCATGACCTTTATCAGGTGGTTTGCTTTGGAGTTGCCGGCCTATCTACAGGGGTCACATTGCATCAGATTTGGGCATGGGAGCACATAGTTGTTACCCAACCAGTTGTTGATAGATATCAGCTGATTGGGAGGCCTTATGTTGATGGATACAATGGGCCAGTTGTCCAATATAAGCTGGGAAAACTGGAGTATTGGAGATGAGTATTAGATGACTTGGATACAGTCACATGGTGCCCATATGTGGATTGTGAGCAATGGTAGAGGATCCCCTAGAGATGCCATATGTGTGTATCTCCAGGTTTTTGATAGGGTAGACATGATTCATCATAGAGAGATTTCTTGTGGGTAGGGTACACAGGATACATGGTATGTCACAAGGAGTGGCCCACTATGCCCGTAGACATCAGGACATACCAGATTGGGGCCCCTTTTATCATATGATGCAACTTATGAGGAGTATTTTTCTTTACAACCAGTGGCATGGGACTACCACCCTGAGATTACCGATGCCATTATGTTAGATGATTATGCATAGTATTTCTTGACACATCTATTTCCCAGATTGACCAGCCCAGATGAGCCAGTACCTCCCCTAGATGATGATGGGGAGAGGGCACCCAGATGGAGGAAAGGTGGGGGTGATGGAGAGGAGGAGGGGAGAGCTGAGGGTGGGGATGGCGGGGGAGCTGATGAAAAGGATGGGGATGGAGGAGGTGGTGGAGATGGAGGAGGCAGGGGAGGCAGATCTGGTTTCGTTATTCAAGATGTGATGATACCCCAGAGGAGGAGATCCTTGGTGGCTGCGCCACAATAATGTGTATAGATCGGGGTGCCCTCCTAGTAGCAGTAGTCATAGATTACTTAACTACAAACATAGTTGGTTCAGGCCTAGGGACATATTGGTACACTACAAAGGTAGATCCAGACACTACAGGGTTAGTTGGCTCAGGCCCAGGCACAGTTGTAGGTACAAGGGCAGGCACAGGCACAGGCACAGGTTGCTACCCTGATAGTAGAGAGAGATGCAACTTGATGGTAGGGGGAGCAGGTAGTGGTTGTAGTTGATAGGCTCTAGATAGTGGCTGGGGGAGTTGGTACAGGTGATCTTGTGAGAGAGCTTCATGAGTCAGCCAAGGAGGCGAAGTACTACTGAGGTAGATACTACGAGGCAGTGTCTACTGAGTAGAGAGTGAGCTATCCTCAATCTAGATCTGGTCAGACTCAATCCAGAACCACCAATAGGGGTGTTACACAACCACTTCCTAGGGGTCCACCAGGTGAAGCTCCAGGAGCAGGTCCATCAGGGGTAGGAGGTGCACTATGATCGGAGAGGCCTGCTACCTCTAGGGGTAGTACCACAAGATCTTGAGGTCACGCTTGACATGCTGTATATTGATTCAAAGACCTGACTTTGCCACATTTTTGTATCATCTCTAATTTCTTGATATCATTGTACACTTTGACATTATTATTTTGAGGTTATATATGATATGCAATAGAGAATTAGTGATCTACATGTTGTTTATGCTTTTTTTTATGATGGATACATTTATTTTTATTTCCTATAAGTTATGTGATGTTCTATATGATTATGGATGGATGCATTAATGCGATGATGACATGTATGATATAGATGTGATTATGTAAATGATATGGTATGCATTGTATTTTTGTATTTTTCACATGTATATATCGATGATATGGATGGATAAATGAATGCAAAATGTTGTATTATGGAATGCAAATATATGATAAATGCATGGATAGGTATGGTTGAATGTATGGATGTATGGTTTATGATGTCCAATGCATGATAAATGAATGAACTGTTGCTGGATAAGTACAAATGTATGGATATATGATAATGCTCTCTTTTTGGATTTTTCATGATGTGAATATGTGACCTAAATGTATGGATGATTATGTAAGTGGATTATGATTATGAATGATGCCAACGTATGAATGGATGTATGAAAATGTTTTATTTTTGTATTTTATGCCATGTAATGTGTGTACCAACATGGATGGGTTGATGATGATGGATGCATGATGAATGATTTAGGATAAATGCTTACTTTTGGATTTTTCATGACCTAAATGTATGAATGCGAATGAATTATGATGATGCATGGATTATGCTATTATTATGGTAATTGTTATGATGAGTGTTTATATGAATGGTTCATGTATAAGAGAATGAATTTATGATGTCTTCGATGTATGGTAATGAATTAGTGAATGTTGTTATTATGGATAATGTTTTATTTTTTTGTGGTTACACAATGCAATGAAAATGTGTGAGGAATGCCTAATGGGTTATGTAGTGCAAATGATAAGTGTAAATGCATAATATGATAATGATGGATGGATGCATGATAATGCTTTCTAATGATATGATATGGAAATGCAAATGCAAATGCAAACAATTTTTTTTTTTGTTATGTCAAGTGTACTCAATCTTGTAGAGAGAGATAACATCATGTTGAAATTTTCCTACTTTGAAAGAATCTATAATGCAGATGTAGAACTAATATGAATGCAATCCTATCTATGCAATGTTGCCATCTAATTCATTGTTCTTAGTATCATCATTGAGAATTTTATTATGTTGGAAGTTGGTACAAACATCGATGGTATAATTAGACCATGATGACCTAAGTACAACTTCCATACAACTTCTGTTGAGATTTATAGTACAAGATAACACAAGCATCTAGGTATAATTGGACTGAGATAACCTGAGCATCACTTGTGTAAACAGACAAGAGTTAGTCATTTTTCCATGCAAATTCGGAATGTCATCAATGATACTTTGTAGAGCATGTCCCACAAAAATTTGCACAGTACTATTGATTGACTCACATACAACAGACAAAGAAAAATATCATTCTCGATCATAGCCCCTCTAGTTTAGGACATCATCAAGGTACTCCATAGAAATGATAACAACAATCAAGATAAAACAATTGAACCTACGTATTAAAGTGATCCAACCATGATTCAGAAGATGATCCTCCAATGAGAATTGATTTGATTTGTTTTGATGTTTGATTTGATTTTGATGGCTAGAATGATTGGATTGATTGATTGATGTTCGGATTTGATAGTTAAAGTGATTGTTGTTTTCGCTAAGGTTGCCTTGTTGTTCGCTTGCTTCTTGTTTTAAACGCAACGATTATTTTCTGCCAGTGAGATCAGGATTTTTCCCCCAGTGAGAAACAAAGTAAATTTATTATGGATATGTAAAATGATAACCAAGCCAAGGTGGGACACGACCATGACAATTGGATATGGACATGAAGCTCGTTGTATGATAGGCATGAATACATAGCGATAGTGAAAAGAGGATGGTCAACACACACTCAAAATAGATGGAGGAGCCAACTTATCACAAATAGCACCTGTTTACTAGGTTTTCACCATTTGTTTTTATTGCACTTTTTTCAGTTTTTTATTTTTTTGTTGTTACCAAGACGCCTGTTTGCCAAGTTTTCATCAAGGCAAGAATTTTTTTATTTTTTGCCTTTTTTTTGTATTTTCTTTCTTTTTGATTTTTTTTTTTGTCACCAAGATGCCTATTTGCTAGGTTTTCATCAGGGCGACCATTTTTTCAGGACCTTTTCTAAAAAATTTATGGCTTTTTTCAGGTCTTTTTCTAATTTTTATGATTTTTTTAGGACTTTTAAGCATGCACTGGATGCATTATGTGTAGAATTTCTTCAAATGAATGTTATTCATCGATTCTTCAAATAGGCCCCCCTCTTGTGTAGACAACTCGTATGCCCTCGATCCAAAGACTGAAACAATAACAAAAGGGCCTAACCAATTTGGCTCAAATTTCCCTTTCTTTTCTCAATCCTGCTGATTATGGGAATTTGTTTTCAGTACCAAGTCACCTACCTGAAATGTCCTTGGTTTAACTTTGTGATTGTAGCTCCTAAACATTCTTTGTTGATATGCTTTTAGGTGATCTATTGCAAGCTGAGGACGTTCATCCAACAATTCCAACTCTTGTAGTCTAGACACTCGGTAATCTTCTTCTGAAATGAGACCTTTCAAGGACACACAGAGTGATGGTATTTTAATTACCCCTTTGTCATACTTCAACTATAATTAAATATTTATTATTTAATTATTCAATTTAACCCCCTTTATCTATAATTAAATATTTATTATTTAATTATTCAATTCCACCTTTTCAACAGTCAAATTAAATAAATTATCTTTATTTATTTAATTAAGTCTTTCATTTTCGAATGTTGAATTAAATTAAAATTTAATTAATTTATTAATTATTTATGTCACATTCTTCTGTCCTTTAGTTATCTAAGTCATTCACTCACCTTCTGACTCAAGATCTATTTTTAAATCCGCCAGTTATCTCGGGGTTTGACATCTAACCGTTTTTGTGAGAGGACTCTCTGTCACCACTAGTCAGTTAACTAGTTCTAACTCATGTGCATTAATACATCTATTAATTAAATATCTTTATTTAATTAATTAATTTATGTATGCATTCAAATTCTTCATCTTCGAGTTCTAACTTTGTCTTTGACATTCAAATTCTATTTCTTCTATTTTCGAAGACTCTTAACTGAAGATTAAGATCGAGAACTCTTGTTCTTTGTATTTTCGAACAGTCTTGACACAAGATTAAGTTATCGTTCTAATTTAGTCTTTATCTTACATTCTTTTCTAACTCACATTCTATCTAACACAAAACTCACACCATATGACATTCATATATCTCGTCCGTCGATCTCTCTTTGAATCTGAGTCGATTGTTCGAAAACCCAAAATCTAAAAAATGGCCTATCATTATCATTATTCTTCCTCCCGAAATCATACACTTTTGAGAAGAAACTTATCTTCGATATTTTGCTTAGACATTCAACAAGGTTATGCTTGCATCAATATTGAAAATTTGAGGGCAAGAATATTGAAACAACAAAATGGAGAAGGGCAATCGAGATAATTCAAAGGAGTGGACGCATATTCGGTGAGAGCTTTCCAATTAATTTGTTTAGATTAATTATGTTTACTTTCTTCATTCTTTGTTGTTTTGATTTAGATTATTTGTTAGTTTAGAATTGATCATTGTAATCTGTGAACTATTAGCATTAATCTTTCCAGAAAATCTACGTCTTACATTTGGTGAACCCGACGTGAACATGCTTCAAATTCACGCAACATCTTTTCATTTTTCCGTCTTTCATTTTGTAGGTTATCGTACGACACACCGCATCCGCTCGAAAACAATGACACATTTGTCTTTGCGAACCACATCTGCTATATTCCGCGACGCATTTGTTATTCTGCACTGCATCTGTGGTACCTTGCAACGCATCCACCTGTCAACAATCACACTTTTGAAGAATCTTGAAAATCACACTTTTGGGAGAATTTTAAGATCAAATAGATAGCATGATTGCATCCGAAAGGGTCGAGAGACGAATTTTCATATATTATACTACATATTTTCGTTAAGGGTAGCATTTTTTACAAGAAAAACATGAATTTTTTTTCGGCCGCGAGCTGAAATGACGCATTTGTGGCATTCTATGATGCATGTGACTTTGTGTGACACATTTGCAGCTTTCTGCACTGCATTTGACTGGTAATTTTTTTTTTCTTCTGATTTTTCAAATTCTTATTTTATGCATTTGACTTCCCGTGACGCATCAGTCTTTGTGAGTTGCATTTGTGGCTTTCTGTGACGCATCTGAGTTTGTGAACCGTATCTGCTAAATCACGCGATGCATCTGACATCTTGCACCGCATCCGAGACATCCTGCACTACATCCGACTACCAAAAATTTTCTTCACGTCCGATTGTCAACACGAATCGCATCCGCTAATCAACATCGCACCGCATCTATTGCTTTAAAAGCCGCATCTAACTGGTAAAAGTTTTTTTTTCACTTTTTTTATTACTTCCATACATTCGTGTTTTCATTTTCGTTTTGTGTGTTATTTCATTTTTCGCTAATGTTTGTTTACAGCTGTGTTAAGGTGGATTAACTTAGTTTTTGTAGGATGAATAATAGAAGACCACATAAAACCAAAAACCATTATTTTCTGCAGGACGAAAGTCGAAGACACCAAAAACAAACTACTGATCAGTTTGCATGCAGGACCTAATAACTTTGTTTTATTTAAAAATATTTTTGTTTGATAGATAGATCATTGTCATTTGGATTAAAAAGAATCAGTGTTTGCTTTGTTTGGTGCGAAAGCACGTTTATGTCACCCTTTACGATTCGGTATATCGAAGTATCCTCTCCCCTTGCGCAGTCATGCGATCTTGGGTGTAAGAGAAACAATTACTGACTCTAGAATTTGGGCCTGTCTTGGTGGGAAAAATTACTCACTTTAAGACGACTTAGACCGGTAACACGCTAAAGCCAAGCGACTTCCACCCGGTATATAAAAATGGATTTCTGGGGAAACCCCAGAAATCACGCTCACTATTCCGATGAGAAGGGAAAAAATGGTCTCTCGCCAAGCTGAATAGTGCCCCACAAATAGAATGCCCTTACTAAACACCATGTTGTAGTTTTGCCAAAATCCTACCTATTTGTTGGTGCAGCAGGTTCGAACCTGTGAAGCCATCTTACATTCTTACGGTTCATGTGTGGAGATGAGATGTATGCCATGGGAGTTTCATGGGTACAGTAGCTTGGCTGCCTCGTATAAGTGAGTGTCGTGGAGGGGAGCCAGTGGGGTCAAGCTACTAGTCATCTGCCTTGAATATGCGTAGCTGGATTTATCCAAGTAAGAATTTAGCAAGTATTGTCTACAAAGCCTAGGTTGTAAATATTTTCTGGTTTTAACAGTTCTATCACCACAAACTGAAAACACATTGATTTTTGTGCTTGTTTTTGTTGTATTCGTCAAAACACTTGATCAACAAAACGAAGTCAGTCGGAAAAACAATCTTCGAAAAAAATGCAACTGTCAAATTGAGTCGCAACTGTCAATTTTAACACCACATCTGTCTTAGCAAGTCGCAATTATTAGGGGAAATGCCACATGTGTCTGTCAACAAAGTCCACTTTTACACAGTCCAAGTATTACGAGCCGCAACTGTTAAAATTTGAGTTGCATGTGTATATGCAAGCCGCATCTGTCAAAGGAAAAACCACATGTGTCTGTCAAACAAGTTTAGGTTCACATAGTTTTTATTTCAAGTCGCAACAGTTACAGTGAGCCGCTTTTGTGAAAACATAAACCACATCTGTCAAAATTAGAACCGCAACTGATAGGTGAACTGCATTTGACTATCAATAGAAAACTTAGAAAATTGCAAATCGAGTCTGAAACATAACTGTCCTTTTCACTTATGCTTCTAAAGATCAACCTTGGATAGAAACTGGAATTTTTTTTCTCAAAACCTTGCATTATTAGGTGTCATATACGTCCTAGTCATAGTCATCCTAAGTTGCATGCATTTAGATACTTCCTAAGAAATTGCATATAGCCAAATAGAACAACTTTCCATGTCATTGGATACGTTCATGTTCCGATTTGTCCTCATAATTGAACCTAGTCACTTTAGTCCTATTAGTGAATATTTTCAGCTCGACAATCTAGTTTGGAAAATTCACCTTGTCAACTGTCTTTGTCCTACAATCAGGTTCCTTGGTCAAACTCAAATCATTGCATGCATTTATTCCATAGGTGGTAGGTTATACCCATCTTAGAATCATTTACCGTCATAGTCTACTCGATATTTTGCATATTGTTCGTCCTACTATCAGGTTCCTTGGTCAACTCAAATCATTGCTTGGATTTATTCCATGGGTGGTAGGTTATACCCATCTTAGAATCATTTACCGTCATAATCTACTCAAAATTTTGCATACTGTCCATCCTAGCATACATCATCTTAGTATACGTCATTTTTGAAGTTTTTAGCAACATCCTTTATATTCAGAAAATCCAAAAAACATAGACTAGAAATCATATCACTAGAAATCATATCATTTATAGACATAATTCCATATCATTTGCATTACCATCCACCACCATGTCTTTCGTTCAACTTGATATGCTTGCTAGTCAAGTTAAATACCAATTACTCTGCATGGGTCAATACCAACAAGCCATAGACTTCAAAAGACAATTTATCCAATCCAAATGCCAATCAACCTCAACCCATGGTCAACTACCCACATATCCCTCTTATCAACAACCCATAAACTCTAATCTTCCATCCATCTACCCTCATTATCAAGAGTCTCTTAGCACAATCCATGCCATTAATCCACAACAAACATCCATTAATCACCTTACCTTAACCTTAACAAGGAAAACCAACCTCCCACTAGTCTATTCCAAGCCTCCACATCCTATCCTAGTCCATCATCCCTCAACCCATTCCAAGCCTCCACATCCCATCCTAGTCCATTATCCACTAATCCATTCATACTCACTCCATCCCAACCTACATTTAGTCATGAGAATGCATTTGTTCATGGTCTCCAAAATCATATCCCATTGCCTACACTTGAGGATACATGTCAAAAAGAAAGTCCAAAGAATGACATCATGGCTTCACCTTCATTTCAAGATCAACGTAGTCCATCCCATGACCCTATCTTTAGGTCTATCCAAGAAGTCCTTCTAGATAATCATGGCAGCCAAAATAAATTTATCCTTGATCGAGATTTTGTTCCCAATCAAGTCATCCAAGACAAAAATATCTTTGACCAAGACACTACCATTGATCAAGAAATCCAAAATGATCCGCTCATCGACCTTTATGCCATTCATGATAAAAAATTTGAGGTTGATCCTATCCAAAATTTGAACACCACCATTTCCCAAAATGAGACACTTGTCTCCTTTGGAAACATAGATGATCTTCCTCTAGAACGAGAGTCTTCTACACTAGACATATTTTCAAATGATCAAAGTATAGCTAAATTCACTAGACTCCATGATAATGACCATAAGGACAATTTCTACATTGACATGGAAGCACCGATATCTTTTGAAGAACAGTTAGAATCTAATGTTTCACAAAATCAAACCAAAGATGTTAATCAAAAATATATCCAACATGTTAACGAAGCTACAACATCTTATCAGATAGGATCATTTATATTTTTCAGAGCAGGATTTCTTGCAGAAGAGAAGATTCTAAGTAACAGTGTCTACATACACAATGATGGGCTAACATCTTGTTTTCAAAACAAAAAATATCCCATCGCAAACAGAATCTGTCAGAACATGCAGTATCAAGGAAAAGGACTAGGCCTACACGAGCAAGGAATTCGAGAACTAGTACAACTTCAAGAAAATCCTAGACATCAGGGTCTTGGTTATTCATCAGTCAGAGAATCTAATGATGTTAGTGATATCTCCTCGGCAACTTTATCTGATATAAACATCAAAATGGGGGCCATGAGTAGTTCTTACCATAAGATTTCTGCCAAAACTCCTTCCATCCACACCATAAACCGTCATTCCAACATGAATAAACCTTCCATTTGGAACCAACAAAAAGAAAAAAATTATTACAAATCCAAAGTTCAAAATCAAATGTCAAAGACCATCGAAGAAATCAAAAATCTGAGTGGACAAATGAAGTTAAAATGGATCCCAAAGAAAAATGGATCAAGCAAAGAAAATATTTCAAATCCAAAAGTCAATCAAAATGTGGAGCTACAAGAAAAAAGGACTCCCACATATAATAAATGTCCACCTCCTTCAAAATGGTCATCAAGCAAGGCATATAAAAGTGTTGGTTCCAACTGCTATCCCAATCAAAATTCCAAACTCCGCCATCCAACATCCCAAGTTTGGAAAATAAAAAGTGATTCATCTAAACTTCTGAACAATCCCCCCACATCTACCATCATCCGTCATAATTCAACATATCGTCTAAAGTCCAAAAATCCCATGTCACAAATCCATCGCATCTTGGCAGCAACTCTTTATTGTAAGGACTCTAATGGCACTCTATCGCGATGTGTGTATTTTGATAAGGCCAACTCTAGTTTCAACAAGGGTCACAATGATATCGATCAGTTATATGCAAGTGTTATGATCCTAACAAGACAACTACTTCATAAAGGTCATTATTGGCATATCATGGCACCAGTCTTTACATCAGCACCATCAATGGATTAAATACAACCAGTCATCATCTAAAGTATCGAGGCAATCCAAAAAATACAAAAAAATTGTTACCCTTATGAAAACCTGGCAAACAGGCGTCTTTGTAACATCGATTTTTTTTTTTTTGGAAAATAGTAAAGAGAAAAATTTCGTCCAATAGTGAAAACCATTTTTATGGCGCTTTGGATAAGTACCATGATGAAAACCTGGCAAGCAGACGTCATGTGTAAGAGCAATTATCTATGTGGATCTTTACACTTGGGGGCAAGTTGTCTCATCTCCCATGCCTTCCTCATGACATTTCCATCCATCTATTTAATCCATAACATTTCCCTCCATTTTCTCGCCTATTTTGATCTTGATAAGAACTAGGGTACAAACTAAATCATGCTTTTGGAAAACCCTTGACATGAATATCCTTTGGTCATACACTATCCATGAAACATCATGTCATTGCCTTCATAGCTTCATTATCCCTATGCGACATTGTCCTTGGAGACCAAATGATAATTCCCCCAGCCAATAATCCTCACGTCTCCTATCTTTTACCAAAAATCAATCCATTATCCTTTTATACCTATCACATGCCTTGCTTTTCCCTTGTCAACCATCTAAGGATTTTAATCCAACATCCTTCCATCATCCCATCTAGTCCTATCCAAGTCATTCCAAATGCAACAAGACAAATCCATACAATCTTGCTAGGAATTTTAATGCATCATCCAAACCATTCTCTGGCTTTATTTCTTGCCTTGCTGCAAACCTTGATCCTTAATTCACATTATTGTCATCCTCACGTTGTTTCGGGATGTGTCCTTCCCATGTCAAACAATGTCGTCATCATCATCACTTGGTAATTGGTTTTCAGCTTGACTAGGAGCAAGATCATGGTTGTCCTTGGATTCTTGTGTGTAGGCATCATTTACATGCATTTGTCATGATCCTCATAAATCCAAAAAAAAAATCATAAAATGTCCTGAAAAAAGCTCAATTTTTTTTTTTCCAAAAACATTAAAAAACATCAGAAAATGTCCTGAAAATAAAAACATCAAAAAATCCCAAAAACAAAGTCAAGTCAGTCATGTTAAGTCAGTTGTAGACATAGTCGAACTATGTTGCCTCTACGACTGGGACGTAGGCAAGGCCATCAATCGATGTGCCCGCGAGGCATTAGGTCTGTCTGTCTAGGTTTGTCATGTATCACACACATTTAAATCATGACTCTTTGTACATTCAAAGTCATTGGTCGTGTTGAACTACGAGGTCTCTGCGTGTATAGCGTAGGCAAGGCTAATCAATTGATGAGCTCTCAAGACCGCACTAGGTTAGTCCAATAGGGTTCATACACATTCACTATCACACATGTTCCATATCATCAACTTAAGCACATATCTTTAGTTAGTTATGTCAGTTAAATTTGGTCGCACTATGAGGTGTCTGCGTGTACAACGTAGGCAAGGCTAATCAATCGATGAGCCCGCGAGGCCACATTAGGTCAGTCCTTTAGGGTATCATCTCAAGTCATACACTGTCAATACACACACACACACTTTTAATCAGTCAAGGAATCAAAACAAGTCATGCATCAACAAGGAAAAATATCTCAAAGTCATCAAGTCAGTATCAAACACATTGTCAAAATGATCAACTTATGTCTTAAACAATATATGTCTTTCTTGTGAAAAAACGTCATCAAATTGTCATCGCCTCATGTAGCTTGTCGCATCAACGTCATCAGGCTCCAACGTCTTATACGACACATGTCTTTCTGAAACCAGGCTTTGTCATGCCTTACACAGATAGTCACCAAGTCGAAACCAGACTCAAACATCTTATTGCGGTATGTGTCATCCCTCATATTACGCTATGTCAAACATCAAACAATCAAACAATCCCAAAAGATCAAGTTTTGGTGAATACTTTTATTTGGCTTTATGACTTTATATCTTATTTTGTCTTATCTTTTTTATCAATTTGTGAATTTAGTCTAGTTACTAGCTTTCTCAAGGATGTCCCTTGAAGGATTTAGAGAAGCAAGGATGTCTCAGGACTCTTTTCTTTGGTTGTTGTCTATCAACTATATTTTTTAACATTGGTTTTTGAGTCATGTTACTAGTTTCCTCAAGGATGTCCTATCAAGGATTTAGAGGAGCAATGATGTCTCATGACCCGTCTTTTATTTGTTTGTTGTTTGTGGTTTGTCTCGACAAAACGACTAGGGAAATCTTGTCCTTAGTATGAGTTAAGACACTCCTTGTCTACGACTGTCTATTTTTCGCAGATGGATGACTTTGTACACTATGGTCTATCTCATATCATGGTGTGTACTATCCATTTGTGTCATGTCTCGCCCAATGATGATAAAAAGAAAGCATAGCATATTTGGCACAATATCAAAGATCATATTTTTCTCAATCAATAAGCATTCTTTTTCAATACTAACTTTTTGAACTATCCATGCTAACATTTCTTCTTTTCTGCATCTTCACCACCATTATCTATCCATTTCGAGAGCACACTCATGTTAATCAAACCCGCCTATCCTCTCGAGGGGGCATACCACTACCTCCTCGTCATTCTCCCTTTCACTGGGGCATACCCTAACCTATTTCATGTTGGAGCACGATCGGGGCATATTTTCTTTGACACAACGCTGAAACGACATTGTATTAAAGAGGGGCAAACTGTAGACACCGAAAATTGGTCTAGGCTTGCGAACACCACTTTCGACATAATTTTCTATCATCCATGGTCATGATTAAATAATGTTTATTATTTAATTACCTTTCTAATACATATTTCCTCTATTAATTAAATACCCCCTTTTAATTAATTCACTAACTCATTAATTCATTTATTCAACTTGATTAATTAAATAAATCATATTTGTTTAATTATGTCGCTGACTAATTAATTCTTCCTTCTTAATTAAATAAATTATTATTTAATTACCCCTTTGTCATACTTCAACTATAATTAAATATTTATTATTTAATTATTCAATTTAACCCCCTTTATCTATAATTAAATATTTATTAGTTAATTATTCAATTCCACCTTTTCAACAGTCAAATTAAATAAATTATCTTTATTTAAATAATTAAGTCTTTCATTTTCGAATGTTGAATTAAATTAACATTTAATTCATTTATTAATTATTTATGTCACATTCTTCTGTCGTTTAGTTATCTAAGTCATTCACTCACCTTCTGACTCAAGATCTATTTTTAAATCCGTCAGTTATCTTCGGGTTTGACATCTAACCGTTTATGTGAGAGGACTCTCTGTCACCACTAGTCAGTTAACTAGTTCTAACTCATGTGCATGAATGCGTCTATTAATTAAATATCTTTATTTAATTAATTAATTTATGTATGCATTCAAATTCTTCATCTTCGAGTTCTAACTTTATCTTTGACATTCAAAGTCTATTTCTTCTATTTTCGAAGACTATTAACTGAAGATTAAGATCAGGAACTCTTGTTCTTTCTATTTTCGAACAATCTTGACACAAGATTAAGTTATCGTTCTAATTTAGTTTTTATCTTGTATTCTTTTCGAACTCATGTTCTATCTGACACAGAACTCACATTGCATGACATTCATCAATCTCATCTGTTGATCTCTCTTTGAATATGAGTCAATCGTTCGAAAACCCAAAATCTATAAAATGACATGTCATTATCATTATTCTTCCTCCCGAAATCATACACTTTTGAGAAGAAACTTATCTTCGATATTTTTCTTAGACATTCAAAAAGGTTATGCTTGCATCAATATTGAAAATCTGAGGGCAAGAATACTGAAACAACAAAATGGAGAAGGGAAATCGAGATAATTCAAAGGAGTGGACGCATATTCGGTGAGAGCTTTCCAATTAATTTGTTTAGTTTAATTATGTTTACTTTCTTCGTTCTTTGTTGTTTTGATTTAGATTATTTGTTAGTTTAGAATTGATCATTGCAATCTGTGTAGCTATTAGCATTAATCTTTCCAGAAAATCTATGTCTTACAGGATGTACCAATGGTAGGGAATCATCTGGTGGGTTCAGGTCAAAGGTCATAAGGGTCCTAATGGCGACATTGTCATCCAACAATACTCTGGAAAGGTCGAGGTCTATGATGTCACTTTCTTTCGAGTGATCCGTCTTGCTAGGAGTTTGATCGCCTTCACTTGAGCCATCGATATTTTGCGATCCTAATTCAAGTGGTCTTAACCTTGAGCTTTGTCCCTCCTCGACTGTGGGAGCATACTTGTGTATCACATCAATGTCCTTATCATGACATGATTCTTCTAATAGCGAATCCCACTCATATTCATTGGAATCAATTTCATAGTAGTCACTTGCTTGGAGTTGTAGGATTCGTTCAACAAACTTCTTCTTTGGGTCCTCCTTTGTTTCTTCATCCTTTTGATGCTCTTTATATCCCAATCATGTTTTGTCTTTTGGATTTTTTATAATGGGTTGGATGGGTTCTACAATACCTTCTTTTCTTTTTCCAATAGGTCCTTGTCCCTAATATCCCATTTTTCCCAAGATTGAGAATCCTTTGCCATACTGTGTGGTTTGGACATTAGCCATTGCTGCTTGAGAATCAATTTCATCTTTGTAGAGCCAATTCAAAACATATTTGTCATCAGATTCCTCTTCTTGAGTGCTTTCTTTTATGAATCATCCATCAAAAAGTGTGACCAGTTGCGAGGATGATTGTGATGAGGTTGATAGTTGACCATGGGATTTTGGTGAAATTAACTACGAGAGGCAAAGGGATTGTTCAATGGAGTATTCACCCACACCTTCGTCTTTGACTTGGACTTTCTTCTCAAACTGTTTGGCCAAAGTATTAAGTCGGCTTCAGGATTTGTAGATACGGAGGGGCTAGGTTCTTCCTTTTTCTCGAGTTGTTTGGACAAGGAACTTGGTTGGGTTTCTTCATTGGAGGGTGCGTCTAGAAACTTTGACAATGGATTGGCTTGACTTGAATTACTGGGAATGTTAAGGGTGGAATCAGGAGCTTCTCGATTATGAGGTACAAATATATCCTGGACAACCTTAAGGGTATTGCAATGTTGGGGACTATTTGAATCAGCATAAATGGTAATTTCTTGCCCATTGCAAGGAAATTTCAAACATTGATGGTATGTTGAAGGGACAACCTGCATTTCATGGATCCAAGGATGACCCAAGAGTATATTATATGTCAAATATTTATCCAAAACTTGGAAAACCACATCCTTTTGAATTGGCCCTACCTGAATTGGCAATACAATTAATCCCTTTGAAGCTCTTTCCTCATCATCATATGCTTTGATGGTGATCTTTTTCCTTGCATCTATTGCATTTTCAGAGAACCCTAGTGCAAAGAAAATCTTTAGAGTACATATATTAAGACCAGCTCCTCCGTCTATTAGAACGTGCTTCACATGAATTTTATGGATTAGGACCTCGATATGGAGTGTTGCGTTATGAGGGTGAGTGAGAGATACGTCATCATTTTCTAAAAAAGATAAGCAATGAGGCACAACTAGATGTCCCACCATGGCTTGGAAAGTGCAAACTTCCAAATTATTTGGTACCATTGTATCTACTAGGGATTTTTCCGAGATCTCTTTGTGAGCGGGTGAGATTTTAAGGAGCTCCAATATTGATATTTGTACAGGGATCTTTTGGAGCTGATCAACAATGTTATATCGATGAGATGAGGTAGTAGGTGTTTTGGAAGTGCTACCTTTTAAAACATATTTGGTTTGTGCTCTCGTGGCACATTTACGGGCACACTGTCTTGTTTTCCCTTGATTTTGATGACTTTAATTTGATTATCTATTGCAACCATGTCTGGTCAGATATTATGGACTTCATTAGAGAGGATGTTAACATCGTTGATTGGATGATTGGTTACAACAAGATCTAGTGTGTTATTGATCTCAATGTCATTCATGTGTTCTTCAACGGCTGAGATATGATAAATGGTAGTGTCATGAACATAGTTCGCTCTCTTTCCTTTTTCATTCGTGTTAGAAGATTCCCCTTTATCATAATTGGGTAAGGGGTTCTTGAATACCCCATGATCAGTGTTTGTTTGGGGTTCTTCTATTTATATGATCTTATTGTCAATCAAATCTTGTATTTTGTGTTTCAATTGCATGCAACTACTGGTTAGGTGACCTTTGCATCGATTAAATTCACAACAGTGGGCCTCATTCCACCATGATGATTTTACTTTGGATTCAAAACCTCGGGTGTCGGGTAGAATGATAAGATTTTCCGCAATAAGTTCTTTCAACGTGGATTCATATGATTGACCCAAAGGTGTAAACTTTCGACGGTTGTTCGATGTTTGGTATGGTAGGGTCTTGGATGTTGTGTTACTTTGATTGTTTTGAGTATTGCCTTGGTTGGTATTTAGGTTGTTGCTTTGGTTGGTCTTTTGGGTGGTCTTTTGATTGGTATTTGAGGTGCTTCCTGACAAATTGAAGACCGGTTTAGCATTATGCATTTCAACTAAAGTATCATTGCCATTATTTTTGTACTTTTGCCAAAACTTTGGTTTGTCATTGTTGGAGGGATTAGATGAATTGTTTTCGTTATAAATTTTCAATATTCCACGTTTGACCAAAGCTTCCTCAATCTTGATCCCATTTTCGATCAATTTTTCAAAAGTTGGAGGACATTGTAATTCAAGCCTATAGCTCATGTCGTCATTTAAATTGTCAATGAATACCTCTATCTTCTCTTTTTCTGGTATGGGTCGAGGATACCTTGCGAATTATCTTCTCCACCTTTGTAGAAATACTAGGAATGATTCCCCCTTCTTTTGTTTGACATTGTAAAGGTATTTCATCATGATTTCATGTTGGATATTATATGAATATTGGGTGATAAATTTATTGACTAATTCCTCAAAAGATTTGATTCCTGGCGGTAATTACAAGAACCATTGCATGCACATCCCTCCCAAACTACGTGGGAATAAAATCATTAAGTATCCTCATGGGAAAATTCAAGGCTCATAGTTCTAATTTTCCTTACATGATCAATGGGATCCTTTTTTTAATTATATTTATCAAATGTAGGGAATTCACAATGTTTGGGAAATGGTATCATGTTGACACTTTGATCAAAGGGGTAGGGACATATATCTTGTATCGTGTATCTCTTAGTGGTTCCGGTTTGCATGTTTTTAATTTGTTGTTGGAGGGTTTGTATTTGTTGTGTTAAGGTAGCCATGGGATCATTAGTTTTTGCTTCCTTGCTTGTTTCAGTTTGTGTTTCGATTTTTGTCTTCTTGGGAGTTTTTTGCAATTTTTTGATATTCAAATCCTTAGGTAGTTTGACTCCTTTGTTTGCTAACATCAAAAGGTATTTCTCACCCTCCTTTTCAAAGATCCTCTCCATGAATTTATGAAAATTGGGGTCTTTTTGGGCTTGTTCTATGGTTTCATCCGTTATTCCCTCTACCTCATCTTGATGAATTCCAAAAAAAGGATTTTCCTCTCTTTCAACCATGGTATTTTGGTTTTCAATTTCTTTTTGCTCAAGTTTTTTCTTTTGCAATCTCATTAAAATGGGCATACAAGTGATGAAGATGTTCTAAGCTTTTGATCAAAGTTTTGGGTAGTGCCAAAGACTAAGGTTAAAATCTGATTTAGCAACTTTTGTTTTGGGATGAAGGATGATGAATCTTGATAAAGGATGATAAATCCTGATGGGGAAACTCGGTTGATAAATAAGAAAATAGGTGTGATGATGAGGCACTTCAAGGTGTTTGACCAAAGTTTAGGTAAAAGGATTTTCACTTGAAGATGCTAATTTCAACAAGGTTAAGGATCTATTATGATTGAGGAAAGTTTTTGGACTAAAAATGATCCTAAATTGTGAGGTTGAAATTTGAACAGGTCGGGATTTTAGCTCTCTGGTCTTTGAATTTTGTGAATGTGCTAGAACAGTGCACATATGCGCTAAAAGGCGGATGCACTAAGGAATGGCATGTATGCGCTGAAAGATTAGATGTATGCACTAGAGAAAGTTATGGATGCACTAGAACAATATATGTATGCACTGCAGGATGGCACAAATGCGCTAAAACAAACAATGATTGCACCAAAAAAGCTGATGTATGCACTAAAGTATGATAGGGATGCACTAGAATAGTATATGTATGCACTGCAGGATGAAAAACATGTGCCAAGGCAGAAAATGGATGCGCTAGATGGGACAAGTTCTCTGGTTTTTGACAGTTTGAAGGATTTTTCTAGTTTTTTAGACAGAGAAACCGATTGTTTGGTTGAATATTCTTCTGAATCAAATGTTGAACAATTTTGTGTGATGTTTTCTTGGATATTTGTTTAAAAACACATAGGTAAAAATACATCAAACAAGCACAATCCTAGGCTATGTAAGACAATATCTACTGGATCCCCACTTGGATTGCTCCAGTTGTGCTTACTTTTGGTGAATGATTAGAGGGTTGACCACACTAGCTCCCCCTTGCATTGCACTCACTTCTCAGGTCAACCAAGCCTTAGTCCTCATGAATCTCCCATGACAGACTTCTCATTTTTACCAAAAGCCACAAGAATGTGGGACGGCTTCAGAATGATTGTTCTTGCACCAGTAAATAGAAAGGAATTTTTTGGCTTACTACAATAAAGGGTTTTAGTAGGGGAATTTTGTTTGTGGGGGATCATCCATACGACAAGAGACCATTGTTGCCCTTCTCGTCGGAACAATCCTCATGATACTTGAACTTTCCTCAAGTACCCACATTTATATCTCGGGTGGAAGTCACTTGGCTTTAGTGTGTTCCCAGTTGGGTCGTTCCCTTGGGGTGATTACCTCTTGTCCCACCAAGCCAGGTCCTCTAAGGATTTAAAAGCAATAAAATGAATGGGTCTAGCTTTTTGATCACCTAGTTAAGGGGAGATCATACACACCTACCATTCCAAACACATCAAGCATGGTGTTCAATTAACCTTCTAATTAAGCTATGTTCCTAACTTAAAAAGAAAATGACAATAAATCCCACCCTACAACCAATTGCTAGTAGTTTCAATTCATTGTTCTTTGACAGTGTTCTTGTGGTTTCAATGGAGTCTTTGACAACGTGAAGAATTCTTGCAAAACAGAGAAAAATAGATTAGTTCTCGGGATTATAAATTTCTGGAAAATAAAATAGATGCACCATAATAGTAAACAAATGCACTAAAATATGACATGAATGCACTAAAACAATCTATGTATGCATTAAAATAAACTATGGATGCACCATAAAACTCCCTGTATGCGCTAAATAATTAGACAAATGCACTGAACGATTCCTCGTATGCACCAGAACAATAGACAAATATGCCAGGGAATGTTTCGTATGCGCCAAAAGAACTTACGATCATGTAAAAACTCCACACGTTCGAACTTGTAAACACACTTTTCCAGAAAATATTAAAAACAAAGGGGCTAGGCCCCATGGTGGGCACCAATTTATATGTGGTGGAAAAATATGTGTATCAATATGATAAAACTAAAAACACATCAATGAAATGTATTACATCTAATGAAAGAGAAATAATAAATCAAACTATTGTAACCCTTCATTCGAAATCATTTCATTGTCCTCTATTCTTGGCGATCTCTCAATTCATGCTCTCAAAAGTATGTTTTGCACATGGATCTGTGAAATGGAAACCTAAGAAACAAGATGCTATATAAAAATGCACAACTATATGCCTACATCTACATGTTTTTGGTATTTTCTTGATTGAAATGATAAATTCTTTAAGATTATGATGTTGTATTCAAATGATACTAAGATGATTGTGATTTAAAGATGCAATTCTAAGTAAAGTGATGCAAGGAAATGCAACCAACTAAGATACTAAGACTAAAAGTTCCATGATAATGCAATTGTGAACTAAAATGCTAAAAGCTAACTACCATGCTCTCAAAAGGCTCTCAAATTACAATAAGATTTCTGCAGCATAAGTTTGTAATCCAATTCTCCTTTTTAAAATTTGTAGAATTGCCTTCTATTTATAGATTTTTCTAAGCTTGGGCTGAGGTGGCAAAGATGAACAGTTGAGATCGTGATCCTAAGGCATTGACGGTGGAGCACAAAGAGGTTGGAGAGAATCATAGAGGCCACTCCATTTGGAAGAACAAATTCTCCAAGTGTCAAAGAGAATCATTTGAAAGAAGGAGCCATGTGTCTCCAAGGAAGTTAGGAGGTTGGAAAGGATATTCCAAATTTAAAAATTAGGAATAAATGAAATTGTGTGACATGTGATGAGGTGGAGGATGAGGTGGAAGGAAGTTAGAGAAATATGGAGACATGTGACAATTTGAATTAAAAATTCAAATTTAAATGAAAGAGGGAAATTAACTAAATGACAAATTATTTAATTTGTGCATTTAATTAATTTAAGAGGACAGTGATTTTTGAAACAGAGGAATTAAGGGAATGAACCATATAAATAAATTTATCAATTTATTTATACTACTAGAAGAATTAGGATTTATTAATTAAATATCGAGTATTTAATTAATTGTGCTCCAAACAATTTTTACATGAATACTAGAATAAATGATAAAGATCCACTTAGGGAGAACTCAAAAGACCCTAATAGATCTAAAATATGATAAGACCTTGTTGTATATTGCTAGTAGATTGAAGATAGAAGATGGGATCACTAGGAAACAGGTCATCAGGTTAAAGGGAAAATGGCCAAATGCATCTCCCAAACCCAAAATCCATCTTGATCCACCATAGGCATTAACCTTCAATCATGGATAATGCTTGATCAAATCTTTGATAAAATGAGCTTGAAGACCTGCAAATACAAACAAAATGTTGCTCCAAGAATTCAACTTTTCTTGCTTGAATGTTCTCCAAAAGTTCTCCTTGATCTCTCAAACTTGATCTCTCGCAAACCTCTAGTTTAAAATGGTGAAAAGAGTAGGTTTTATAGGCTTCTTCTCTAATTTCTTGATTATTAGATCCCAATAAACTTTAAAATACCACCAAAAAACACATTTAAAAGTTTTTTTTTGGACTTAAATGGGACCCATTCACCCAAGGGCGATTAGGTCCTGGCCTAAAAGTCTAGAATCAATGTGTTTTGAGGTCATTAATTAATTGAATGCATTTGTTTAATGCATGTTGTAATGTTGAAAAATGATAAAAATAGGCCTTGTGATGCATAATAAAGGAGATTAGGGTCCTATTTGTGAAGGATAAAAATGCATAAATGTAAGGTCACTAAAATAGGTCCAAATTAAGTGTGAAATTATACTATCACATAGGAAGGAGTACAATTTTCTACATTACAATATGTATGTATATATTATTTAATATAGACATATATACATACATATTATTATTTTAATATCTAATAATAAATGTATATATTTATCAATAAGTATATATACAAATTATATATATGTCCAATCGATTTTCCATATATATGATGTATCCATGTATGGGTATACATAGGTATTTCTACTTACCTATGCTCACACATGTATATGCTCATATACATGAGTTATAATAGATATGCATATATACATTTAATGTATATACTTATCCATTCATATGTATATTAAATACACGAAGTAGAACATATAACCAATACATAGATTTAGTCATTTTTATACAAACCTTTTGAGAAACAACCAAAGGAAATCAAAGACAATTATTCAAACATTCTAATCATCCCAAAAGCCATGACCAAGTGTTTACTTATCGACACATATCCTGAAGTGACTTGACTTAACTTGCCTAACCTAGGGCATGAGTGTGTGATAGCTCAAGTAAGTACATTAGTTGTTGCCATACCAAACTCCTCTCGTGGGTGATACTCTCCCTCTCCTCAGTGGAGGGCTTGATTCTTTCCTGCATCCAACTTAGTGAATCATAAACGTAGTTAGTTGATCACATGAAAAACATATTCATCATATTTCATTTGCATCATTAAAGCATTAAAAATAAATAACATCATAATGCATATTTATATATTTCATTCATCCATTGAACATATTAAAGTCATAATTTTGCATTCAATATGATATATTTACTCATAAAGGTAAAAGTAATATGGTGACTTAGAAACGGGGTGTAACAATACATAACATCCATTATTGTATTAAATAAAGGTTTCTCTCCTAGTGTTAACATAATTAATCACCATAATCAATCCATCACCTTCATTTTGTTCATATTTCTTACATCCATTTTTATCCTTTCTTCTATTTTTCATCTTTCATCTAAATGTTTCTTCACATCTCTTCTTTTGATAGTTCACTTGTATATTTTTTATATGGATAACCTCTTAAGGGGCCATCATCAATAATCTCACTAATTAATCTACCATTTTACTTCTTCCACTTGATTGGGATTTATCATAAGTTTCTTCATCTCTTCTAATTCATTTTTCTTAGCTACTTTTCTTTTATTTGAAATAATGTTACTTTGAACATCATCTCAAAGAGAGCCAAAATATAGACACTACAAAAATTTCATTATCTTTACTATTCACATTATAATTTTATTATCCCATCATTAATCATTTAAGTAAATAATTATTAATTAATTTAATAAATATGAGCTAATTATCCATTTAATGAATTAATAAATTCATTATTATCCTCTCATGAGTTTTAAATGACAATTTCCCTCACCAATTTTAGTTAACTCATCCACTTCTTTGAACTAACTTCACAACTAGTTAAGTTAACTCTCGGTCTTTGATAAAATCTCCCATCTATTTAATTTTCCATAAATATATAAATTCTTCCTTTCAGTCATCATTTTCATCATGAATCTTTTGTACAAAATAACTCTATCAATTTTATCACTCAAGAAACATTAATATTATGTTGTTGAGTTGAACACCCACACGTCTTGATCACTTGGAGCCAATCTACTTGACAACAATGGAGTTTATGATAACTTTATTTTGAATATATGTTTTGTTGCTTTGTGTGAAATGCATTTTATGCTCTATCTTAGGTTTGTAGTAGTTTAGAGTAGGAAGCTTCTTTATTTGCATTTATTTTCTAGTTTATAAAATACCGTATTTAATAATGCTTTTTGCAAAGCTTAAAAAATGAATTTGTAATATTTTATTTGATTTATTATTCTTTGTCTTGTATCATGTATTATAAGGAAATGCACATCAAATATATGTATGCTAGCATAGACATTAGATATAGTATTTTAGATTATTTGTGATTAAATGTTACACTAGAATCTATCATGCATGTTGGCTTTAGCTTTGTAGATCCTTCATGAAAAGTTGAGTTCTTTAGTTTGGAGTAAGGCTAAAAAATTTTATTGCTTTTTGGTTGGACAAAGAATCACTTCACAACATTCTAGTTGGTGATGTTGTATTTATCATAATACTTTTGCGAATGAGCCTATAAAGCCATATTGATTATAATGGAGTAAGTCTTGATTGTATATCACCAACTGTGTTATGTAGCTTATATTTTAATATCCAAAGTTGGATCTTATAGTGTAGGAAAAAGTATCCCTTTTTCACACTTAATTTGGGAATAATTATAATAAAATGAGCCTAATGTTGCCTTAATTTAATGTTGTAATATGTTTTGCATATTCACATTAAGTTTAGGGCCCTTTTAAACTAAATGTACTTAATTGTGCCTTGTTTTTGGTGTTGTAAAGTGTACCTTTACACTTTCACATTAATTTAGGGCTTCATTAATTGATTGAGGTTAATTTTCCTTAATTGGCCCCTTTAATTCAAATCCAAGCCTAATTAAATGCAAATTCTGAGGGATAAAACCCAACATTCATAAATGTCATTACACAAAACTTAATTTTGGAAGATGTGTGTCCTGGGTAGGTGTCCTAGGACCCATTTTCCACATGGAAAATGAGTCCTCACTTAGTCCTAAGACCCTATTTTTACATGATATTTCACCTTGTTTGATGTGTGCCCTAAGTAAGTGGCCTAGGACTTAAGACCCCTCTTTGCAATATGTTTTTGGCACTATTTTAATGATTTCAAATCCACAATTCAATGTCAACTTGTGATATTTGAATTTCAAGAATTAATGTTGAGATATGTATAAATAAGAGGTTATTTCACTATGTTGAACACTAAGCAATTTTGATGAGAGAATCCTTATAGAAAATTTTATGATCAAGATTATTGTCAAGAGCATTCAAGGGCAGATTTATTGAAGAATTGTTGCAACAATCAAGATCCAAGCATTATGTCAAAGTTATGTGGAGTCATGCATGTTTTTGGAGCTAATATGTTGATCTAGGTTTCATGATTCAATCAAGCATTCAAAGCATCATCTCAAGAAAAGATTCAAAGTCAAGATCCACATCCATTGAAGCTATTTCATGCAAACTACATACCTCCATTATCAAGGTTCAAATAAGGGTTTGGTGAGTTGTGACATAGAGTTTCTCATTCATCATTCCTTCATGTTTCATTGTTTCATTTCAAGGTTTAATTACCAAAATAAGTTTTGACCAAGGCAAACACCCATTCACCTAACAAATAATTTTTTTCTCTCTTAATGTGTGATTGTAGATTTTAGGTGGAAGATCTCTTGAAGAAAAAAAATTGCAAAGTTTTCAAAGTTGTCACCATTCTTGCAATATCACGAAAACTCTTGTATAGGTTTTATTTTTGGATTTTCGACAGTGTCAAACCAGAATCTGGAAGTGCAAAATTTAAAGAATAGAACCTAGAAACATATTTTCTGGAGCCCTAGCCAGGACCCATTTTCCATAGGGTGAATGAGTCCTCAACGAGGTTTGAAAAAGCACTTTTGGTGATAGGTACACAACATTTATCCCTTCCAAACTCTCCCTAAAGTCTGTAGGTTCCATCAATATTATGATTTAGCTTCTAAATGCACTTTATAGCTTGTAATTTGGAGTTATTTGATGGTTTTAATCTTTCTCCCCAAAGTGTTATTTAACTCATACCCTCGTCCTAACACAAAAGGGAAATTTGTTGATTCACATCTTGGGTTGAATCACCTAGGGGTTGATAGTCAATTCTTGGTGTGGATCTCATTTCTTTGAATAAAAATAGAAGAATAGGACCCCCTTTTCCCTCATTGGATCCACTTTTCCATTTTGGGGGAAATCTCCCCCTATCCTATTTTTTATGTTTCATTATGGTGAACCCGACCTTGTACAACATTTTTGAAAATTGGAGTCCTTTAACCCTAGATCTAAGTTTTGCAATATATTGCATTAGGTTTGCATTAGTTGCATTGCATATAGGGTTCTTTAAAGCTTGCATTGCATATAGGGGTTTAAATTTGCTTTTTTGCATTGTTTAAATCTAAAAAATTAAAAAAATTGCATGCATATTACATTGATTTTGCATAGTGTTTGCATGTTAGTTTACTTTTCATCATTCATATTAAAAAATTAGATCAAAATTGCATTTCAAAAAGTGTCATATAGTGCATCATTTATCCTTCATTGCACTTGCATTTACACATCAAAATTTGAAAAATTCTATTACAGAAATACTAGTTTGAAACTTGAAACAAAGAACACATCTAATCACTCAGAAATTGCATTTTTCAATTTTATAAAACCCTGTACCAAGACCCATTCGCCACTGGGCAAATGAGTCCTTGGAGGCCTACAAAAATCAACTTTGTCAAGCTTTTTTGTGGTTTTCTGCGCTTCCTAGGCTTGTTGGTAACCTATCGTATCAGTCTAGAAAGTTTCAGGAATTTCTATTTTATGCATCTAAGTCAAATAATCCATTTAGTGTAGTCATTTTTGAATCATTCCAAAATCATTTCAGTAGTAAAAAAAATATCAGATCTAAAAATGTTTACATTTATGAAATTTTTTATTTTTGCATACACAATGTTTATATTCATGAAGCTTTGCATAAGTTGGATAAAAGTATTTTTCACTTTTGTATACACAATGTTTACATTCATGAAACTTTGCATAAGTTTGATAAAATTACTTTTAATTTTTAGATACACATTGTTTACATTCTTGAAACTTGGCATAAGTTGGATAAAAGTACTTTTCCTTTTTGTATACACATTGTTTATATTCTTGAAGCATTGCATAAAATGGCTAAAAAGTACTTTTCATTTTTGAGCACACAATGTTAGTATCTTACCTTTCTAATCATGCCAAGAAAAATTTCATCCCTCCTAATTGTGATAATGATTTAGTGAAAGAAGATACAAGCACAGATAATCATGAAAACCATAATTGTTCTTCTCCCGATACCTCTCCTATTAGTGACAAAATTATATTGGTGAAATAAGATACAATCATTGAGAATCATGAAAGTCATGTTTGTCCCTCTCCTCCTCCCCCTTGGGAAGATATATGACATAAGAAAATGAGATCATTGACACTAATTTACCTAGTCTCCATTCATCTCCCAATACCTCCCCTAATTGTGAGAGTGCTTTAGTGAAAGAGGATGTAATCGTGGAAAATTATCACATTTGTGAGGAGGATATGTTAGTGTTAAGAGATCCAATTATTGAGAGCTATGACAATCCTACCTCTCCTACTTGGTAAGACATTAAATAGGACATAGGGATGCAATTGTAGATAACCATGACAATTAAATTTGTTCTTCCCCTAATATCTCTCCTAGATGCGAAGAAGATAGTTTGGTGTTAGAAGATAAACTTATTGAGAGTCATCAAAATCTTGTTTCTCCCTTTACTAATGCTCCTACCATTTGGAAAGATTTCTTCGAACGAAAGGATCCAATCATTGGTAAACATGAAAATCATAGTTGTTCTTCTCTTGATGCCTCCCCTATTTGTGATGAAGTTACTTTACAAAATATAACTATGGAATGTGATGAACCTCTTGTTTGCTCCTCTCCTAAAAGCTCTCCTACTAGGGTAGATATTATGGCACAAGAGAATGGGACCTTAGAGAAAATGGATGAAATCATGGACAACATAACAATCAAATTTGGCCTTCTTCTAATATCTCTACTATTGGTGAAGAAGATATTTTGGTGTTAGAAAATCCGATTGATAAGTCACGAGAATCATATTTGTCTCTCTTCCCCTAGGGAAAAAAATATTGAACACAAGAATTCCATCATCGATACACAAGACAATCCAACCATTGATAACTCCCTTACTTGTGATGAAGTTATTTTAGAAGAATCAACCTTTGATTGTCATGAACATCTAGTTGTAGCTCTCCTACTAGGGAAGATATCATGTTGCAAGAAAATGACAACATTGACACATGTCTTTCAAACAATAGTAATGTGGCTTCCTTATATGAAGATGATGAAGTGACATTAGACTCCCTTTTGCTAAGAGATCATGAAAATAAGGATACGTCTTTTAAGTTTATGAACATTAGAAATCCCTCGAGTCTTCTAATTCTTAGAACTCCTACAAATCCTTTAATTATTGGACCTCCTAAGCCTCAAATTATCATTTATCCACATTCACAACAATCACAAGTTCAAAATAAACTCGTGCTTATCTTAGAACCACCTACAAGGCAACTTGATAATGATAATATTTCACAACAACCAAGTTACAATACCATTGCTCATACATATAACACTAGAAACAATCCACAACCAAGACAAAAAACTCCAACATCTCTCCCATTGCCTCAACCTATCTTGTCTAGTGCTCCTCACTTGTCTTTACAAAGTGGAAAGGAGTATGATCTTGTTGAACAACTTAAGAATACTCCTGCTAAGATATCCTTATGGGACCTTATTCAAGCATCGCCTAGTTATCATAACATGCTTCAAATTTTTTTACAAGTTCATGGCCCTCCTAATGTGCAACCAAATGATGTGGTAACCCAAATTAAAGCTATAAATCCAGTCAACTTAGACATTACTTTCCATCAAGATGAGTTACCTTCATTAGAAGAGCAAAAACAAAATGAAGCTTTCATGATAATAACTTATGTTAATTGAATTGTGATAAAGATAACTCTTGTTGACAAAGGTTCGACCCTTAATGTGTGTAGTGTGACCCTTTTGGAAAATAATGATATGAATAAGAGTGACATTTTCCCCGATTCTTTGTCTATCCGAGGGTCTGACAACATTGGAGAACAACCTCTTGGAGTCATCATATTGCCTATTAAAGTCGGGAAGGTAACATTACAAACTCTGATCTAGGGTGATCCCACAAAACTGGTTTACAATTCCGTTGAGAAAGGAAAATTGCAAAAAATGCCCCCATGAAGAAAATTTTGGGTTTTGGGGGGTTCAAACGAACTTATGGTCCAAGCGAACCCAAAAGGGGGTTCACATGAACCCCCATTCAAGTGAACCCTATTCAATGATTGGACATATATTTTCCACGTTTTTCAGAATGGAAATAAAAGAAAAATATTAAAAAGGGGGGGATTCAATTGAACCCCCCTTTGTTCGAAAGGTCAAGAGGGGTTTGCTCGAAGGGGGGTTTGAGTGAACCCCCCTTTTTCCCCCTTTTGCCCTTGTTGCACCAAAATTCTATAAAAAATTTCCCTTCAAAGCTCGGGTTGAGGATGAAAATAGAGGAGATTTCACAGACCCAACTGGATGATGGTAGTCCTTAGAATGAGCTATCCATCGAATATAATTTTAATATGTTTTGGTTTATTATGTACTTTTTTTAGTTTGATTAAACATAGGTTTTTCACTGAAAATCAAGCTCTTTGTTCTGCACATGTAGGAAAATAGTAGATTATAAAAAAAATAAAAAAAATATCAGTGCACTAGATATTGATGTCCCTAATCCAACAAAAAAATTTGAATTTTGATACATACAAAAAAAGTTATGCTTTAGGCAGTGAATCATGTCTAAATTGTAACTAGTTTGACTTTGAAACTTAAGAACGAAAAAAATATTCAATAAATTTTTATGAAACCAATTCCATGCATTAGATATCGTAGTTACAAATCTAAATTAAAAAAAATAAAATTTATCCTTCATAAATAAAAGTTATGTGTTAGCCAGTAATGTCACTCTTTAAGAATGGTGTTTACTATTAAAAACTAGTTTTCAAAGGAGATGGAAAAAGAAGTGCAATCTAATTCCAAAATTTTTGAAAAAAATATATTTAGAATCTACAAACAAAATGTCACAAATCACTAGTTTGCATCATCTTCAAATTCCTCACGGTTTAGCCGTTATAGGTGCCCGAAAGTGAAGATTTAGTTAAAAAATTAAGTTCAATGTCTAGTTTGGCCAAAAATTGTAAACCAGTATTGTGGGATCACCCTCCATGTTATGCCTCACAATCTTTCATATAATATTCTTTTAGGAAGGCCATGGATTCATGAAATGAATGGGGTGCCTTTTGCTCTTCATCATAAAATGAGGTATGTCTACAACAACAAAGTGTATACACTCAAAGTTGATCCTAAGCCTTACAATGCTTTACGCATTGAGAAAAACAAGGAAAATCTTTTGAAAACATCGACACCAACTACAAAATTGGAAACCGTGCAAGAGAAAGACAAAGAAAATCACATTGAAGAAGTCATGAAGTTATTGGAAGATGATTGGGGTTCCTTATATTTCACACTAACATTCATGGGTGAATACAAGATCATAACAAAATAGTTTGACAAGGGAAAGAAAAAGCGGTAATGCAAACACAAAATTCGAAAGCATCCACCTCAACCACTTTACAAGAAGAAGCAAATTACATGACAAACTTTGATGAAATTGATCATGAGCAACCATCGAATCTAAAAGAAATGAAAAATAGTTATGGAAGAGGTTACAGACTTATGAAACATCTTGGTTATAGTGGAAAAGGATGTGGTGCTAGAGAACAAGGTATTTATGTCCCTATAGAGCCTCACATACAAGGAACAACTAATGGTCTTGGTTATTGCCCCTCGAAAGAGAGAAACAAGCCTCCATTCAATATCAACACTCTTACAATAGTTTCTTCTAAGCCAACTTTAACATTAGTGCATCCTGAATTGATAGAAAATAGTGGTATTGATTATTGTCCTTCGAAAGAAACAAAAGAAATAGAGAAATCTTCACTTAACATTAATGTCATCACACAAAGCACTCCTAGGACATGTCTTAGTAACAATTGGAATTCGTTAGATTTTACACCCTCCTTTCAAGGAGAGAACAAAATCTCACAATCTAAAGAGTCTTGTGTAAGTATGACACCTTGTACTAAGCAAGAGGTATCTTTATCGCAAAATAAAGGAACATCTTCTACTATTGATCAAGAGGGTATCTTGTCGAGACTCCTCCAAGATCGTTTGATATTTGTCCCTCCGAGAACATGAAAGAAATTTTATTACAAGAGTTAGTTTTGTGTATATCATAGACTTCATGGCCATTATACTAATGAATGTAAGGATTTGAGTAATAAAATTCAACATCTCAAGGATTGTGGTGCTCTTCCTTGTGTTGAAGCACCTAATTCCTCTAATTGATAGTGATTTTCATGTTTCTCATCAATCACCTCGACTCACCCTTGTGTTACACTAAGTGGAGGCAAGGGGTTAGGTAGCCTTGTCCTCGTATGACACATGTCATTGTCTCTTTTGGCTAGTTGACCACCTTCCATGTATATATAAGAGCAAGCTTGGGATGCAGACGACATACCTTAAGTTGGCTCACATGTGATGTACTGAGTTATCTTTAGTATTGCATTTTGGGGGCAACACCTTATTCATGATGTAGTTTCATTTGGGAACATATGACTTGACATAGGGCTTTCTAAATAAGCTCTCATGTCTTCTTCTACTTTAAAGCAGATTACTCACAACAATGGTGTTAGAAAATGCTTTAAAGTGGGGCATACATCAACACTCATGTTTCTTTGAGTGATTTTCTTTATTCTTGTGATGAATCCTTTTCTTGGTGGTGTCATTGGATTTGATTTCCTCTGAGAGTGTGATATTTCTTTGACTTGTCCTCTCTTGGAGATGTTAGGAATGATGTTCCCTAAGAAGAGATCATACATGAACTAAGAAAAGTCCCTTTGAACAAAAACCTTTACTTACATATTGTTCATAAGCTCAAAGTTTAATTTTGTGGCACCCTATAACTTTGGTATGGTTAGTATGATGAGAAGCCAACAGAGAGGCATGACTTTCTCATTGTACGGTGAGAGCCCATAGACTAGGCATGACTTTTTCACTAAGCCACTTTTATGGGGGTTCACCTAGTGGATGACCTAAGGTTCCATTAGCCCGGAGTGAGTGTGCATTGTCATTTTCTTTATTTTATTTTTGTTTTTATTTTTTCTTTCTTTCAATCATTGACATTGTATGTTTGTGTATCTTGTCTTGCTACTATATATCATACACTTTGTGTGTGTCCCTTTGTGCTTATGTTGGTTTGATGTGGGATCTTGGATTATGGGGGCTTGATCACCCGAGCCTTGATCTTTGTCATCCTATACCATCCACATTGGTACACTTGGACCCCTCTTGACTAATTTAGTGTGAGTTTGATGCAAGTTCCTCATCTCACTAAAGTGGGGGCTAAATGTAGTGTAGGAAAAAGTATCCCATTTTCACACTTAATTTGGGAATTTAATAATAAAATGAGCCTAATGTTGCCTTAATTTAGTGTTGTAATATGTTTTGCATATTCACATTAAGTTTAGGGCCTTTTTAAACTAAATGGATTTAATTGTGCCTTGTTTTTGGTGTTGTAAAGTGTACCTTTACACTTTCACATTAATCTAAGGCTTCATTAATTGATCAAGGTTAATTTTCCTTAATTGGCCCCTTTAATTCAAATCCAAGCCTAATTAAATGAAAATTCTAAGGGATAAAACCCGACATTCGTAAATGCCATTACACAACACTTAATTTTGGAAGATGTGTGTCCTAGGTAGGTGACCTAGGACCCATTTGTCACATGGAAAATGGGTCCTCACTTAGTCCTAGGACCCTATTTTTACATGATATTTCACCTTGTCTGATGTGCACCCTAGGTAAGTGACCTAGGACCCATTCACCACCCATTCACCACATGGTGAATGGGTCCTCACTTGGACCTAGGACCCCTCTTTGAAATATGTTTTTGGTGGTATTTTAATGATTTAAAATCCATAATTCATTGCCAGCTTGTGATATTTTAATTTTGAGAATTAATATTGAGATATGTATAAATACGAGGCTATTTCACTATGTTTCAATAAGAAATTTTGATGAGAGCATCCTTATAGCAAAGTTTATGGTCAAGAGCATTCAAGGGCATATTTATTGAAGAATTGTTGTAGCAATCAAGATCCAAGCATTATGTCAAATTTATGTGGAGTCATGCATGTTTTTGGAGCTAATATGTTGATGTAGGTTTCATGATTCAATCAAGCATTCAAAACGTCATCTCAAGCAAATAATCAAAGTCAATATCCACATCTATTGAAACCATTTCATGCAAGTTGCAGACCTCCATTATCAAGGTTCAAATCAGGGTTTGGTGAGTTGTGACATAGAGTTGTTCATTCATCATTCCTTTATGTCTCATTGTTTCATTTCAAGGTTTAATTACCGAAATGGGGTTTGACCAAGGCAAACTCCAATTCATCTAACAAACAACATTTTTCTCTCTTGATGTGTGATTGCAGATTTTAGGTGGAATATCTCTTGAAGAATTTTTTTTGTAAAGTTGTCAAAGTTGTCACCATTCTTGCAATATCACAAAAACTCTTCTACAAGTTTTATTTTTGACTTTTCAACAATGTCCAACTAGAATCTGGAAGTGCAAAATTTGAAGAATAGAACTTAGAAATAGATTTTTTGGAGCCCTATCCACGACCCATTTTCCATAGGGTGAATGAGTCCTCAGTGAGGTTTGAAAAAACACTTTTGGTGACATGTACACATCATTTATCGTTTCTGAACTCTCCTTAAAGTCTATAGGTTCCATCAGTATTATGATTTAGCTTCTAAATTCACTTTATAACTTGTAATTTGGAGTTTATTTGATGGTTTTAATCTTTCTCCCCAAAGTGCTATTTAGCTCATACCCCTGTCCTAACACAAAAGGAAAGTTTGTAGATTCATATCTTGGGTTGACTCACCTGAGGGTTGATAGTCAATTCTTGGTGTGGATCTCATTTCCTTGAATGAAAATTTAAGAATAGGACCCCCTTTTCTCTCTTTGGATCCACTTTTCCATTTTGGGGGAAATCTCCCCCTATTTTATTTTTCTATGTTTCAGATCTTCTTTATGAATAGAGACGAAACATGTTTTTTAACATCTACTTGATGAGTAATAATGGTTATTCTTGTTCAAAAAATATTATGATTATGTGCCAACATGAAGTGCAAAGTATTTCATTTGCTACCCTTGGAGTTATGTTTAAGGGCTAACCCTAATTCATTTTCGACATCTAGCATTTCACACCTAGAATGTAAAAATCATCTAAGAGCATCATAACATTACTAAAATAACATTTAACACCTAGAACCTAGAAATCATCTAAGAGCATCATATCATTATCATTTTGAGTATCATCAAAACATTTATTACTACATTACCTACTTGCATTAACATCTAGGACATTCTCTACCATCCTTTATCTTTTTCAAAAGTTATTAAATTGGTATCTTAGGAGTCTAATCAAAGGAGAACCAATCCTTTCATAGAACACCCTCTAAAGGTGCATATAAACATTATCAATTATTTAATACAAGTCACATACATCACACCATATTGAAAAGTAAACATCAAAGTTTAGAATAGATTGGATCCACACACTAAAGTTCAAATTTGTGGGCCTAGATCAAGTCCATACTTAGATCACTTTTACACTTGCAAAAGTGACTTAGACATTCAATAGACAATGAATTTTCAATTATGAAAAATCATTTATAAACACTTGTCACTTGTATTGAATTTCCAACATAATACCATTGTTTTATTTATTTAAAATATTTCATTTGTTTCACTCTATAACTCTAAATAAATTCTACCCCCTCTTATTAGTACTTTTTATTAGAAAATACTATTGCAATCAATGATGCTTAATTAGTTATTAATAAATGTGTTTTACGAAATATTATTGCTCAAGAACAATGCAAGATTTATAACTTAAATTTTTTCCAAACTATTTATTATGAATATGATTGGATAAAAAACTTTAGGTGTTAAGGGAAAATTTATAGGAATGATAGATTTTTAAGGCTGAATTATTTTTTTAGTATTATTAACAACACTTTGAAATATCTTGAGAAAGTAAAAAATAAAGTGATTTTTCTATATAAATACATAAATATTGTTTTTTTTTTCAAAATATAATAAATATTATATTTTTAGATAATTTTATATTAATATGCATTGTAAAATTTTGATATTTAAAAAATAAATATATATATATATATTTTTAATATTTATAATATGGCGTTTGTTAATATTTGATGTATTTTGATGTTTAGATGGTGAAAATTGTCTTAAATTTATTTTGGTTAGTAAGAAATATAAATTAGTAAATAAAAATAATAATAATAATTAAAAAATTATGTTCCAATTAAATTTATTATAATTAAAATTCAACTATACTATGTTAGAGTAATAAGTTGTTTACTTAATTAATTTAATCATATTGATTAATTAATTAAGTCACATTTTACTTTATTTTCACTTAAGATAAACTTAGGCACTTTAATAATTACTTTATTAAAACCTAGTGTCCACTTTAGGGTTTCAATCTCTTTTCTTAAGCATTGATCTCTTTGTAATTATTCAACTTCTTGTGTATGCAATTTTATTCTCTTGATTTGTACAACAATATCTTTGTGTTGTTCGAATCTCTTCTATGTGACAGGTTATTTTCTTGCAGGTGTTCATTGGGTTTTGTGAGGTTGGCTTTTACAACTTCAACATGGTATCAGAGCTTCAGATCTATTGCTTCCTTGGTTTCGCGTTGGAGTGAGCTATGTATGCAATATTTGTTCCTATGTACTTTCAGATACAACATACATTAGTGGTTGTTTACTTGTATTTCAGTGAGATGGATCACTTACCATATGAACACTCTTGCATTCCTATTTCTGGAGGTTCTCCATTCAACACTTTATCAATCATCTTTCGACAACAGTCTATAGCTTCGTGCTTTTGGATGTTCTATATGTTTTTCTTTTTTAGGACTTTGTTTGGTTGGAGGCTTCTCAGTCCTTCACACCTTGATTTGGAGACTTTTCAGTCCTTCAATATCCTTTCATCTCTTTTTGGAGTGGATTTTTTCCCATGAGGTTTTCTCTATTTCTCCGCATTATAGAGATCTTTTGCCCTAGTTGTTGGGACCCATCTTTGCTTTCATGCATTTTGTCCTTAGTTTTTTAGCTTCTTCCTAAGTTCATCTTAAGGGGGGGTGTTAGAGTAATAGGTTAATTACTTAATTAATTTAATCATTATGATTAATTAAGTCACCTTTACTTTATTTTTCACTCAAGCTAAACTTAGGCACTTTAATAATTACTTTATTAAATCCTAGGGTTCATTTTAGAGTTTTGATCTCCTTTCTTAAGGATTGATCTCTTTGTAATTATTCACTTAGAACTATTTATGCAATTTTACTCTCTTGGTTTGCAGTGCAATATCTTTATGTTGTTCAAATCTCTTCTATGTGACATGTTATTTTGCTTGCAGGTGATCACTTGGTTCTGTGAGGTTGGCTTTTACAACTTCAACATGATATTAGAGATTTAGATCTGTCGCTTCTTATTCATTATTTGAGGGATTCAAGCCTTGAAAAAGTATTTTTTTTTGCATCTTGTGAGTCAATTTGGACCTCACCATTGCGTCCAAAAGGTTCGAAATAGTCAAAATTGACCTTTGTTTCATCAATTTTGGTTATACAATGCCCAATCCGTGAGGGTTTCCATATCCAGAGCCTACCTACAATTTTAGAGCATTTTCAGCCCAAACGGACCTCACCATCGCGTTCAAAATGCTCAAAAACCCCAAAATTGACTGTCAAATCGTCGAAATCGGACATAGTGACTCATAGAGGCAATTTTTTTCATTTCTGGACCGTACTGCTTGGTATGACACACAATCCAAGATTAAAAAAAAAAAACACAGTGCTGCAGGGCGCTACTATTAGTTAACCGCTAGCGGTTAATGCTAGTGGCTAGCCTAACCACCAGACTTAACCCCCAAACCCTTTTGGAGCAATTTTTATATTTTGGCCATAACATTTGCATACGAACTCGGATTTTCGAAAATAAAATATTGTCGGAAAGCTAGTTCGGAGCCCGATCTAGTGGTGTAGGTGTTTTATTCTTATTTTTCTATTTTGTTGCATTTTTTTCAATCAAAGTTAGATCATCATTTTCATGCTTCTAAGGGCATATATTTTGCATATAGTCTTCGTTTTTCGAAAATGAATAGGCGTTGGAAATTTTTTCCAATGCTCTATCCAAATTAGTAGATTTTTTCATCAAAAAAATTATCAGTTCAATTTTTTGTGTTTTCACATTCTGGTGAATTAGTTGGACATTTTAGCTCCTGAAAACTTCTTGTTTGTGTGGGATGGCTTCTTTTTGACTGTTCTACATGTATTTCTAGTCTTGTGTCTTTTGTTGACATTATGATCTTCCATTGTAAGCACTTATGATTTTGTAAACACACTGAGATAAAGTGCCTCTATATTGCACTTGTATTATGGGATCTTGCACATCACTTTGTGCCTTATTGTAATCGCACTATGATATAAACTTCCATGGGGGTTGATGTTTGCCTCTATTTTTCCTTCATACCTTTCTCATTCGTGTGTGCCTTGGTTTGCACACCCTTTATATCTGCTTGTACTTTCATGTCTGCACATTCAGATGTTCTTGGTTCTTTGTCATGCACTACATTTAGGCATTCAATTTCAGTGTACCCGTCATACCTCTCCCTTGTCAGCATTATGGGGGGGTTTCTACTGCTAGTGCTAATGCTTCCTTGGTTTCACGTTGGAGTGAGCTATGTACACAGTATTTGTTCCTATGTACTAGGTGGATGCATTGACTGGTTACCCATGCATTTCGGTGAGATGAAACACTTACCATATAGACAGTCTTGCATTCCTATTTCTGGAGGCGACCTTCCATTTTTCACTTGATCAGTTCTTCAGACTATTGGTACTTGTGCCATCTGTATCTTTGAGTTCTTGATGTTTGCCTTGGTTTTCCATCGCATTCAAGTAGTGTCATTGAGGGCACTCATGCAAATTCTTGTCTTCTTGATCCCGATCATCATATGTTTCAGCAGAGGTTCTTCTTTCAACATTTCAACAGTTATTCTACGATAGTGTTTGCAACTTCTTCATGCTTCAGTGGTGTGTTCATCCTTTGTTCCTATCTTTTGGGACAATTTCTTCTTGGTTGGAGGCTTCTTCAGTCCTTCACTCTTGTTTGGAAGCTTTTTTAGTCCTTCACTTGTTCCTATTCTTTTTGGGACATTCTTGTTTGGAGGCTTCTGAGTCCTTCACATGCATTTCTCTCTTTTGGAGAGGAGTTTTTTCCACGAGGTTTTCTCCTTTTCTCTTGCTATAAAAAATCTTTTACATTTGTACATGGGTATCTCATTAGGCTTAGTTGTCGAGACCCATCATTGCTTTTATGCATCTGTCCTTAGTTTTTTAGCTTCTCCCTAAATTCATCTTAAGGGGGGGTGTTAAAGTAATAGGTTGTTTACTTAATTAATTTAATCATATTAATTAATTAATTAAGTCACCTTTTACTTTATTTTCATTTAAACTAAACTTAAGCACTTTAATAATTACTTTATTAAATCCTAGGGTTCACTTTAGGGTTTCGATCTCCTTTCTTAAGGATTGATCTCTTTGTAATTATTCAACTTTTTGTTTATGCAATTTTATTCTCTTGGTTTGCAAAGCAATATCTTTGTGTTGTTCGAATCTCTTCTACATGATAAGTTATTTGCTTGGAGGTGTTCACTCGATTATATGAGATTGACTTTTACAACTTCAACATACTATTCAATAATTCTTTAAAAAAACAAATACTAATTAAAAAAACATTCTTTAAAATAATTATTTGATTATAATTATTTAATTATTGTATGTAAAAATACATAAATTTGAACCATCATAAACTCACAATTACGAGTCAATCTACTAACTAGGTATACCCTATAAAAAACATTCTTCATTTTACCAATATTTTATTATTTTTCATAGTTTCATGTGGACGTATTGTGTATCTTACAAAATAGTTTCTACTTTTGAACATGGTCATCTCCTTAAAAGAGGAAAAACACTTAAAAAACAAATTATTAGTTAACGGTCAAAATTTTGAAGATTCAACGGGCACATATTTTAAAATTCCTATTCAATGCTGTACATACAAAAGCCCAAAGGGGGAACAGATTACGAAAAACCGAACGCATTTGCTCTCACTAAATCCTAACGCCATATCCTCCGGATATTGATGGAAAACACGCTGAATAATTCATCCACAGGCTTCCAAGAACTTGCTATCAGAGCCCCTGTAGCTTCTTCAGATGATCATGATAACCTTTCATTGAAGTATAACCCTTGTGATATTGCAGACCTGTCGACCATGTTTCCTCAGGCTGAGAATGAAGATATACAGAATGGGATTGAACACCCAAATGATACTTCAGAAGAAATGTCTACGTTCTTCAGCGATGAGGGCTCAGATAGCGACTTGGATGACCCTGTGCTGTGCAGAACAGGGCTCAGGCTATTTACATACAATGGGAAAATGGAGCTAAATCAGGGTACGTAAACTGAAATTTATGTTTTCTTCCCTTAATGGGTAAACTCTAATATTCATATGTTACCATTGGAATGCACCGTCAACTATAAAACCCCATTTGGTTTAGAACACTTGTGGGGAGGGTTTATAGTCCTAGCCAAACAGGTTTCTTGCACCATCAAGAAAAGAACACCTCTTAGCTTAGAACCCATGTCAGAGAGGTTTCTATTCCGAATTCACCAGGCTCATCATCATAGCATCACTCCATCTGGCCAAGGGACCATAGCAGGCCGAGCTGATATTTAAAGACTGAATCATTACCCCAATCCCCGAATCTGATGCTAACCGATCAAGAATTATCTCACCCTAATGACAACACACTTAGCTCTGGGTTCTTTTTCCCTTTCTTTTCCGTTCTAAAAGTGGTTGGTTTTAAACTTTAGCTAGATTTCTTTCAATGATCCTATGTTTCTGCAGAGTATGCCATACTGTGCATTAATGCCAGAGGCTGAGCACTTAAAGAAGATTGTTGGAGTTGGGGTTTCCATTCCACCACATCTGCCTATTTCGCCATCTTGAAAATTGCTCCGCCTTATCGCTAGACCATGGCCCTTTGACTGAGATTCGGGCTTTTGGTTTTTTCCTTTCTTTCCCCTCATTAAATTGGACCCGTAGAGTTAAGCTAGATTTTCCGTGAAGCTCTGCTTGAGTGGAGAATGCCATTCTGTGTGGAACCAAGCAGAAGGACACCCCGTTGTGGATGATTAACTTTTTCTTTTCCTCTTCTTCTCCTAAATACTATCATTTAAAGTTTAGCTATATCTTTTCGTGAACCAAAGGGTTTTTGAAGGGCAGCCAGTTGGAAAGTCGCGTTCTAACTTCCAAATCCCCGTTTTGCCCTTTCCGAACCTGATTGTTTAGATTTTAGCTGGAATTTAAATGAATCCAATGTTTTTACAGAGGATATCATCCTGCTCTTAAAGGCCATGGGCCAAGCAATGAAGGACACTCTGTTGAGGATGGTTAATTTCTATTTTTCTCATCTTTCCCATTCTAGTAACCGTTGTCCAAAATTAAGCTTCATCATTCTTTTATGAATCCAATCCTTTTGCAGAGGATGTCATCTTGTTCAGAAATGCCAGTTTCCAAACATTGAAGTATGCAATTTTCGGGCTGATTATTTTTTCTCTTTGTTCTTTCCCTCACAAAACTCGATTTTTAAAGTTTAACCAGATAATCTTGATAAATCCAATACTTTTGCAGAGGCTTCTGTCCTGTGCAATTAACGCCAGGGATGAGGCAGTGAGTAGAGTTTAGCTACGTTATTTTTCTGATAAAAAAACCTGTACTTTGCAGAGGATGTCATTCTGAGCATTAATGCGGGAGGACAGGCAGCAAAGGACGCTTTGTTGGGGGTGGAATTTAAGGACGACGTATTCTTTACTGGAGGGGATGTGCTGAGAACAGAGGAGAACATTGCAGAGGAGGGTCCATGTATCTACCAGTCTGCTCGTTACGGAGATTTCTGCTACATTATTAAAGACCTTCCTGCAGGAGATTATTTTGTGGACCTTCATTTTGCAGAGATAGTATTTACCAATGGGCCTCCAGGGATGAGGGTTTTTGATGTGTTAATACAAGATCACAAGGTAAGAGAATTCAATACCAACTTAAATAAACCCTTGCTCCATGCATTATGAGGGTTTCAATTTCTGAACTATTTTTTTTGTACAGATTCTGTCAGAGCTGGATATATATGCCCGTGTGGGTTCAAATGCTCCACTTGTTCTGATGGATGCAAGGGCAGTGATTGCTAAAGATGGTACATTGCCAATAAGATTCCAGAGTGTTATTGGAAGTCCTATTGTTTGTGGAATTTGCATTCGTAGAGTGCCCTTGCTTTCAGGTACATAATAGCTATGCCTGTTTTCTCCCTAGTTGAGATGTTTATGCGTTAAAATTTTAGTAAAACGAATTGTTCTTTTTGACTATCAATCTAAAGATAATACTCTCACAAAAACATCAGATAGGCATCCTATTAGTCATGGACATTTGTTCCTGGTTCTAAATTTAGCAGTTTTGTTCTGAAAGGCTTTACAGGCAAATAAGTATGCATTATTGGAATTGATTCAACATACTGTAAAATATGATGATGGGCCTTCATCCTTCATGCAGGTTCAGAATCAGAACCATCGATTGTTGGATGCCATGAGAACCTCAAAAGAAGCTTAGATGTGGCTAATGGCAATGCAATTCAAGAAGCTGTGAATAATCAGTTACATGAAGCAAGAAGTGGTAAAATCTTGGAGCACAGGGTATGGAAAACAATGTTCTCTTGGCAATATTTAAAAAATAACGTTTCTTGCTTTCAAGAGATAAATTTCTGATACATTCATTGATTCACTTGCAGGTTAGAAGAAAAACTGCCAAGTGTATAGAGGAGTATGAAAAGAAAATTGAAGAGCTTACTAGAGAATATGAAATGAAGAAAAATGAATGTCATGAAGCATGGATGTCCCTCAATGACTCCAACCGTCAACTTGAGATGCTGAGGATTGAGCTTGACAGCAAGTCATTTCTTGTTCAATCTCTAGGTCAAATGGAGCCTTCTTGAGTTTCTTTTTCCAGTTTTATGTAGCTATAGAGAACAGAATAGGTAACCTCTGACGCAGAAATGTTTATGATGTACAGAGCAAGCCATAGAGGGCCCATCTTCTCAGTTAAGGGAGCTTCAAGAGAATTATAATAGAGAGAAGAAATTTATGGCTTCATCAGTTTATGACTTGAGAGCTCAAATCCAGGTAAAATGAGATCTTCATAAGTTTTTTTTCATGATGACCCAGGTGTTTATTGTATAACTATAATTCCATTGATTTTTGGCTGGCAGATCCTAAAGAAAGATTATATTATACTATCAGAAGAGGCACATAACTGTGCCACTGCCATCCCTAATCTCAGTGGAATGACATCTGCTGTGCAAGCTCTGGGTAAGTGTGACACCAGTTTCCCATAAATCCTTGAAACTCTTGCATGATCTTTATGAAGTTTTTGATTTTTTCTGCAGTTTTGCAGTGTGAAGACCTCAAAGTAAAGTACACTAATGAAAACGCAGAAAGGAAAAAGCTTTACAATAAGGTTTTGGAACTAAAAGGTGAGTTTCTGCTTCACTCTCTGCTTGAGTAAGGATCTGCAAGTAAAATGATCAACCCTTCTGGCCTTTTCAGGAAACATTAGGGTATTCTGCAGGTGTCGTCCATTGAGTTCTGGAGAAACTTTAGCGGGTGCTTCTTCAGTAGTGGAATTTGATGCAGCCAAGGAGAATGAATTGAGCATTCGTGTAAATGGGACTTCAAAGAAAGCATTCAAATTCGACCGTGTTTTCACTCCTCAAGATGATCAGGGTAAGTCTTTTGTGCCAACTTCTTTGGGGTTTAATTTGTGTTACTTTGGGAACTAATAACTTAAGTGCAATTGGCATGGACAGTGGCTGTTTTTGCCGACACTGCGCCAGTTGCTGTGTCTGTTTTGGATGGATATAATGTTTGCATCTTTGCTTATGGGCAAACTGGAACTGGGAAAACATTCACAATGGAGGGAACAGAAGCAAACCGAGGAGTTAACTACCGCACATTGGAGGACCTCTTTCAAGTAGCTACTGAAAGAATTGGACTATTTAAATATGATATCTCTGTAAGCGTGTTGGAAGTTTATAATGAGCAGATACGTGATCTACTTGCATCCCCACCTCACCATGGGCAAATTGTCAAAAAGTAAAGTACTACCTATTTTGCTAGTTTAACTGTACTTTTCTTAGTTCCTTACGAAGTATTAGATTGTGTGTTCTTTTAAATATAGAGTTTAGAGCTCTGAAAATAGCTTTTTAATGGATTGAGGACTTTTTGGTTTATGCGCAGGCTTGAGATAAAACAGGTAGCTGAAGGTGTCCATCATGTTCCTGGACTTGTTGAAGCACAAGTGCACACCATGAGTGAGGTGTGGGAAGTGTTGCAAACTGGAAGCAGTGCCAGAGCAGTTGGTTCCACCAACGCTAATGAGCATAGCAGTCGATCTCACTGGTAAATTATTAATAAAATAGATTCTTTAATGCACCTCACAATGTTAAATTATTAATTAACTAGATTAAATTAACCTTCAAACACATTATCATCTTATCTTTCAAATGAATTCAAATATTTTGTCAATTATAAACCATAACACAACCTATTCTTTGCAAAATTCTCAATTATAGTTGATAATGGTTATTAAAGTGTATACATAATCTGACTATGTACAATACTACAAATTTGACTTGATGTTTTAAGTGTTAGGGTGGTGATAAGATCTACTTTAATGATATTAATGGATATTTAATCTTATTCTTGACAAGCACAGCATACTTTGTGTGATGGTAAAGGGAGAGAGCTTAGTCACTGGGGAGTGCACCAGGAGCAAGTTGTGGCTTGTTGATCTGGCAGGAAGTGAGAGAATAGCGAAAACAGATGTACAGGGAGAACGTCTTAAAGAAGCCCAGTCTATCAATAAATCACTTTCTGCCCTCGGTGATGTTATATCTGCCTTAGCAAACAAAAGCAGCCATATTCCTTATAGGTTTGTGGCATATCAACTGTCTATATTTGAAATTTTATCTTTGTTTCTCAATCCTCTTTTTCATACTACTAATCTTCAATGAAGTTGGAATCAAAGAGTGACATGATGTTGTTTTATTGATCATTCTAGGAACTCCAAGCTCACACATCTGCTACAGGATTCACTAGGTACTAATCTAATGATATTTCCTCTCTGGTCTTTAATGCCTTACTGGTGGGCATCATTCCATTTCAAACAATTGAAATTAAATTGATGGTACTGTAGGAGGAGATTCAAAGACGTTAATGTTTGTGCAAATTAGTCCCAATGAGAGTGATTCGGGAGAAACCCTAAGCTCATTGAACTTTGCCACCAGAGTCCGAGGCATAGAACTAGGTCCTCCAAAGAAACAACTTGATTCCAGTGAACTTTTAAAGTACAAACAAATGGTATGGTACCTGGTTCAATCAACCAAATTGCCATTTACTTGGCTTGCTTTTGACATGCAATATTTTATTTTACAATTTTCCTTGTAGATAGGCTGATTCTGAATCTCTGACTTGCCTTATAGTTTGAAAAGGCCAAACAAGAAGTAAGGATGAAGGATGACATGATAAAAATGATCGAAGAAAATACACAGAACATGGAAGCTAATCTCAAGGGGAGAGAACAGTTATGTAGAACACTTCAAGATACGGTACCTACTATACATTCCTTTGTTTTGTACATGTGATGAAGGTGTAACTAATAATGTGTAATGTATTAAGGATTTTTGAGGTTCTGTAGGTAAATGAACGAGAAGAACAACTTGAAGCCATGCATAAAGAGCACCAGGAACAGTTAGAAAAAGAAAAAGTGCAATACCTTGAAAAGCTAAATGAAAGAGAACAGACGTGTATAAATCTTGAAGAGAAGGTAAAGTGACTGAATATTTGTTTCCTGTAAGAGTTAACTGTTAAGGCTTCTTATTTGTTAAGCATCAACCAATAATTTTTGTACAGGTAAAACGACTTCAAGGGCAGTTGGATTCCAAGATAAAAGAGCAGCAACTACTGTCACAAAAGTTGTCTGAGAAACCACCAATAGTCCTTCAATTAGGGGACTTGAGAAGCATACCTGAAAATGCTCCTTTTAGAATGGATGAGAATAATATGGTAGATCCATCGATAGAGAATAAATTGGGACTATCTTTAAATGACAATGTGATAGCAGGAACTGAACTACTTGAAACAATACTTAAACTGCGGCAGAAGGAGTCAGAAAAAGAGAGCATATATAGAAATCTTGAAGAGCAGGTAAAGTCAACATATATTTACTTTGTGCTAAGTCTTCTACTTTTGAGTGTTAATCAATTTCAATTCTGCAGGTAAAAGAACTTGACGAACAACTTGAGTCCAAGGTAAAAGATCAGCAAGTGGATAAACCAATGGTTGCCCATCAATTAGAGGACTGGGCAAAAATGAATGAATGCACTCCTTTTAGAACAGATCCTACTCTAGCAAATCCTTTAACAGAGAGTAAATCTAGAGTGGCTTCTAAGGGCAATGCAATTGCAGGCAAAAAAATAACCCAAGAGAGGGAATCATTAACAAAGATGAATACAACTGATTCTTCTGGATTTTGTCCAGAAAGAGATGATATTTTACAGAAAGAAAATAATGGGAAGGTGGATGATCTGCCTTCTAAAACTCTTCCAAAAGGAATTGGGCGAGCTTCATGTCCAATGGTTCAAAGGGCAACTGCGGCTTCTACAATGAGAAGAGTTACTGTTCTTCCTCTACCTGTTAGAAAGAACCAGATATCTGAGCCACTTTTCTCAGATAAGAATGGAGGAATGGGAAACAGTGGTGATCACCAAATGCAGCAATGCGAAATTAATTCTCGAGGGCTAAACACAGCAAACCGAGTCCGCAATGGGATCCAAGGAAAAGTCCAGTTTAGAGGGCCAAATATCCCTGAGGATAGAAAGAAGAGAAAACAGACAACTACCAATGAGGAGGAAATCGCAATTATTGCTTCTGCTACTCTAATGTCAGGGGAGCAAAACCTGCACTCTGCTGATAATGGTAGATTGAAGCCTTTAAGCTCTGCAAGAACCATTGGAAAAGGAAATATTGGTCCTCAAAAAATCCTCCGTGGAAAGGAAAAACCAATCAGAGGATGGAGCAGATAGGTGACACCAATTGCTTATATTTGGGCTTTGCTTGATTTGTTTGGGTGATTTTTCTGCCTTCATTTTTATCCTGTAATATATTGAATGGATTGTACAATTCTTTTATTTGATAACGTCTGTTTAGATCCCACCAACAAATCAGAAGAAAGTAACAGAAGCCATTTTCAGCTGCCATTTTATAGGTCAAATAGATAATTGTAGTGCGGAGGCCGCCTTGAGGTTTGTGGTCACGAATTTATCATAGGATCCTAACGCACAAATGAAATGTTCACAGAGCACAATTGAATGATAATTCATTTTCCAGTTGGCATCTGATCGAAACAATTATGACAAACAGAATGAATGACTTTAAATAGCAAACCAAATGAAAGAGAAAAATTTAACCTACAGAATGTGGAAGCTACCATTAAAAAGGTAACCGTCATGTTTGTTTCAAAGGTACTACCTAAATGCTGTTTAAGCATTACCATGCTTTAGAATAAACCGGACATTACCAAACTACAACCATCGGGTTACTAGCTGCAGGAGAGTCAGCAAAGTTCCTAATGTGTGGTTCAGAGCAAAGATAATTTAGTAATATTCTTTTTCACGATTTTAGGAGGATTAGTTTTCCACTTGTAAGAAAGCTGAAAACAATCAAAATCCAATGTTCAAAATTGGGACAAGATTTCGTTAGCAAGCAGGCTTTTAACGTGAACATCAAGTCCAAAACCAGCCATAATATTTGTCTCATTGCTTGGTTTTTTCAGCTTCAATGCGATCATAGAATGTTCTCTTTTATTTGTTCGATTTTTAGTTTATAGCAGATTATTCTAATATAAATCCCACGGCTACAAAAAAGTTCTGGCTACACAATCCCAAACAGTCACCTGTACAAACAAATCAATACCGCATCAGGTTTCATTTACTACTTACAACTATTTTTCATCCGCCATCATTCCAACGGGTTATGGAAGATTGTAAAAATCTTTGTTATAAAGTTTACTGCCAGATCCCAACAATCTACGGTGCAATATAAACCACGACAAAACCAATGTTTTAGCATATATGTTTTACCAAAGTAAGTTTGTCCATAGAACTGCTGTTATGTTCAGAGGAAATTTACCTTCGCAGCAATATCAGTAAAGCATGTTGGAGGAATATACTATCGATTGAGACATCAGTGGCAATGGCGGCAAGGTTTCTCTTTGTTTTATTTTGGGGTTTCCATATAGCAAAAAAAATTGTTAATTCTTTATGCATGTGTTGAAAATATTAAACAAAATATTTTGGGTTTCCTTATAAGTGAGGTAAATAATACTATCGATTGAGACATCCTTGGTAATGGCACGGTTTTTCTCTTTGTTTTGTTTTGGAGTTTTTATATAATAAAAAAAAGTTATTAAAAAAAATGTTAATTATGCATTTGTGGTAAATAAAGTTCGAGGCCCACTCATCCTTCCTATTAAACTAATATTTTGAATCCTCATCACCATCTTTCACTTCTAATACTATCCATTGAGACATATGTGACAATGGTAGTTTTCAATTTTTTTTTTTATTCTTTTTCTAAGAGTGGGATGTCTCACTTCGAGCTAACATTTTTTGCCATGTGTTGACATTGCAAAGAATATCTAAATGTCATTATGACATTGTAAGGCTAGGGTCCCATGGAGGGGGGCTTCCTAATAAATTTCAACGGGTGTTGTTGAGATTTTTTAGGGTCCCATGATTTTTGTAATGTAGTTTAAGCTTAAAAGTTCAAACTATTAAATTTATGGAAGGTGGTGATCCCATGAATTTTATTATTTCACATATTCAATTCAACAGAGTAAATAACTATAAAATAATAAAACATTAGTTTGTGGAAACTTAAAAACCCCATTTGATTGACAAGTGACAAAAAAAGTCTAAGCTAGTGGGGTAATGTTTAGCCCCATCCCAATTGAACCCACTTAAATTGGAAAATCCCATTTGATTGACAAGTGACAAAAAAAGTCTAAGCTAGTGGGACAATGTCTAGCCCCATCCCAATTAAACCCACTTAAATTTTCAAACTAGAAAGTAAGGGATTTTATCGTTGAGGGAAAGATTCTAATTAATCTTGTAGCATATTTTTTTTTTGCTTCATGGGATTCTCAACTCCTTCAAAATAGATCCTAAAGCACCCCCATGTGACCAAAACATGATGTGTGCAAAAACATGATTGTAGGGGGGTTACATTGGAATCTTGAACAACATTATGATAGTCTTATGACATGTTATAAAGCATCTTTGAATAGGAGAAAATTGGGCACCCAAGTTAAGTGGTCAACTATAACAAATTATGACAATATGACAAGGTGTAAGGAATGTGCTAAATATTGCGTGAAAACTAAGACCAAGAATGGTGGGATTTGTGTCATTTTAGATATATCACTTTTGGGCTCATAGATTTGGTACATGGTTTTTTTGTATAACCATTTGATTATTTATAGTTTGTTCATCATTTATTTCTTGGTGTTTGAGATGGAGTTAGTATGATTTATTTGTAGGTATTGTTATGTTGTCGAAAGTACTCTAGATTTGTATGTTGGTGATACTCTTGTCAAGACATAGTTTGATCTTGCTTTTGGAGTGAGATTTTTCTCTTGAAAGGTTTTCTCCATGTAAAATTTGTTATAGTATATTTTCTTGTGTATTTTTTTATAACTAAAAAGATTAAATTTATTTGCACACAATTCTTCTCATTAATTAGTGTGAAAACATTTTTTACACACACGCTTCTTTTCATTTGTATCAAAACTTGATCACCAATCACCTTGGATCTAGGCCTTAGGGACAATATATTTTCATTGAGGATAGAGATGGAGAAGTTCAACACTAAATTTGAGCTTTGGAAGCTCAAGATGGAGGATATGCTAAGATCAATAGGTTGCATTATATGAATCCAAATTTGCATCAATGTCAAAAACAAATAGATAAATTGAACAAAATACAAAGGGTCTTATTAAATTCTATTTAATAGACTTCTATTGTTAAATGTGTCAGGATCAAGATCTTTTGGCAAAATAGTAGCACCAATTGGGCCACGAGAGTTGAACAAGAACATGCTATGTAAGTATAAAAATAAAAGTATGCAAAAACACAAAACGAAAAGAGATAAACATAATAATTGGATGGAATTATCTCACAATAAGATGTACATATATAGAACAGAGGAAAAATAATTGTCACCTAAATTAATAGTGAAAGAGCCTAAAGATAGGCATGTAACTCCACTAATCTAAAGTTGGTGGCATGTGACCTCCATGTAACCCTAAGTAAAAAAGCACACCTTAACAAACTTAACTCCAAATATAGGAGTAATCCATGTGAAGTATATGCGTAGGAATATTCTACATTAACACCCCCTTTAAGCATAACTTATGTGAACATAATAAAATTGGGTTTCAACAACTAGGCCTAATGAGGTACCCAAATACAATGCAATCTCTCATAAAGTGGAGAAAGGGAGAAAACCTAGTGGGCAAAAATCCTTCCAAAAGAGAGAAGATGAAGAGGATTGGAAAGCCCTCGCTCAAAAGATGATGTTGCTATTGGAGTAAATCACACCCTAAGAAGAGCTCGTCGATGAATGAACTTACTCTTAATAAAAGGTTTGGTGAAAATGTTAACAACTTGCTCTGAAGGTTGACAAAAGGCTAAGTTGATGACCTGGTTATGAATGAGCTCCCAAATGTAATGCTTAGGTGTAGCATTGTAAATTGTCACCCATGATAATTTTACACTATGTTTTGCTCTCCCTAAAGTATTGACCCTAATTGGATCCCTAATTTCCTAAATTATGCATTCTATAGCCCATTTGTACCACTTTTTGAGAAATTGCAAGCATTAAACAAATGCATCCAATCATTATTTTGCCCCCGATACTAAATGCCTTAGAGAATTGGGCCAAGACCCATTCGCCCAAGGGTGAATAAGTCTCTCTAGTCTATTGAGGACCAATTTTTCACATGTTGAAGTGGCCATCTTAACATTCAAAATTCAAATTTCAAATGTCAGCAATCGAGATTTAATTCTTGAGAAATTAGAGAAATACCTATAAATACCTAGTTATTGCATCATTTGAACATTAACAAGCAAGAGGTGAACATTAAGAGAAATTACTATCAGCAAGAGCAAGTCAAGAGTAGCATTTTCAAAGCTTTGTTACAACAATTCAAGATCCTAACATCATGTCAAATTCCATGCGAGTTTATGTGTGTTCATGTTATCATGGTTCTGTGAAGGCTAACGCTTTTGTAGGTCTCCAAAGCATCCAAGCAAATCAAGCAAGCAAGATCTAAGACCTTGAGGTGATGTGTATGACTTCAATCCTTCAAGGAAGCCATTGAAAGGTGGTGAGTTGTAGCACTTTGTGATTTCATCATTCCTTCCCATCCATTATCATTTTATTATTAACATTGCCATTGTAGAAGTGGAAACACTTACATAGGGTTTGATTGAGGCAAGCCCCTAAATGGCCCAACATTTTCCCTCTCTTTGAATGTGTAGGTTTAGGTTTTAAGAGGATTGAGGGAAGATTGAAGACAAATTATGTATTATTGCACTTGAAGCCCTACATCTTGTCAACAAATGGAAACTCACTTATAGATTTATTCAACAGTGTTTCAACAATTTTGCAATTGGAAATCAGAAGCTCAAATATGTCATTAGAGGACCTTGAAAATAGAGAAGTGACATACAAAGACCCATTCACCCTAGGGCGACCTAATCTTGCTACAACACTTAGATCCAACTTTTGGTGACAAGTACATAGTCCTTTGCACTTCTTAGATTTTCCCGAAGTTTACTGTTTCAGCCTTTACATTGTCGGGATCTTGCATATTTCATATTAGTTCATATAGTTCAATAAGGTTAATTATAGAAAATCATTTCCAAATCATTCTAAGGCTCAATAGGATGGAGATTTAGGTTTGATTGGCTCACCTTCATGATTGAAAGTCAATCTATTCACCTTGTTAGTCTCCATCTTAATGAAGAATAGAAAATTCCACACCTCACAAATAAAAACCCTAGGTTTACATGCTAGGCCGAGGGTCCCTCATTTTCTTTGTTTCATTTTAGTGAACCTGACATGTTAACACCATAAATTTTTTGAAATGGAAAGTTTTTCAAACCCTAAAACTAGGTTGTTCTTTGCATTGTCTTGCATTTCTCATTTAGGTTTTCATAGTTACATAATCAAAAGTCATAAAAATTCAAAAATATTGCATTGGGATTCATTTCAATCACTTAAATCAGATCTACATTGAAAATTGCATTCATGAATATCATTTGCATTGTCACACATTTGCATTTGCAACACAATATTAATTTGAGTAAATTCTGGAAAAATACTCAATTGCAAACCTGTTTGTACATAGAAGCAAAACCTTTAGAAAACATAGTAAACATTCATCTTTTTAAATTTTCAAAACCCCTATTAAGGACTCAAACACCCTAGGGTACCTCTATCCTTGTACACTTGCATTATCCAACTTTTTCACACTTTTGTGTTTCTCTGTCTTCATTCTATGTTTGCTTGCAGAACTCTGTTTTGACATTCTTAATTACATTCGATTAGGCATCTTTCATTTATTTCAAAAAAGTGATAAGAACTAAAAAAAATTACATTGTTTAGTTTCACAATTGCACCAACATCATCATTCTCAGATTTAGGCTCTTAAAATCAGTCAATTTGTGCATTTTACATCCAAAAATTACATTCAAAATTATCATTTCTTTTTCACATATTGTTACGCATTTGCATTGATATAAATTTAAAATTTTGGAAAATTATTTATTGTTACAACTATTTGCAAACAAAATTAGAATCCTTAAGCTGTGTAATTCATAGATAAACTTTGAAATCCCAGATACCCTGTCTAGGATCTAGACGCTCCTAGGCACCCCTATCCTGTTATTTGCTCATAACCCAACTTCTTATGATAGAAATCTCAATAGCCTTCTTTTGAATTTGTTGTCTAATTCCTAGTCACTCATTGAATAACAACCTAAAACACATTGCAAAATCTCATATCATCATGGCTTGGTGTTTTGGTAAAGTTTGGATGTCCTTGAAATCCTTGGTTGATGTTTCAAGTTGTGTGTTTGGCAATGACCCTAATTCTAATAATGATATTCATGATACATCATCTCCTATTACAAGTCTATTTGATGTCTTGGGTCAACAAAGAGAGCATGCATGAGTCCATATGAAATTCCTTACGTAACCTTGAGAATAATGCAACCTTTTATCCCTCAATGCAATGGCCTACTATCCCATACCAACAGTATCCTACCATGCTACCACTTGAAACATTCACTTTTTTACATCTATAAATTGAATCACAAGGCATACCCCAAACAACATGCATGGAGATACTACCAATAACAATCACAAGGAAATCACATCAACCAACCATCCATCATATGAGCATAAAGTTTCAAACACACCCATTAACTTGGAACAAATTAATGGGTAAGGCTCTATAATCTTAAAGAAACAAGGATGTGACATAGAAAATGAAAATGAAATTCATCCCCTCTTGGAAAGGATAGCATACATTTCCTAGGAAATGTGACCTTTTCAACTAAAGTGTGGCCTTCTTGATCTATGTGAGTGTCTCTTATTTGCAAAAACATGTCCACAAATGAGTAACCATAGTCAATGAACTAATCAAGCATCAAGGACATAAAAAAACCTCCTAACACCAAACCATAACACCACCAAACAACCACATGCATTATCATGTTGTGCCAATGCTCAAATGTACCCACATATCCATGACACCATAATCATATCCAACACTGTACTTGCACTCAAATATCACCCATACAAGACTCCAAGTCTCCACCGGTGTCGATCCATGTCCCCAAAATTGAAGGACAACATGTGTACCTATCACCATCAAAGTACCACTCTAGAAAAACACCTATAAACCTGTACCAAGAAATACCAAATTGATAATCACCTATATCATCATAAATATCATATAAAAAATTGTACTCCCTCAAGGTTTCACCTTTTGAATCATCCGACTGCTCACACAATCAAACCCTAAATCTCAGGCACCTACAAGTGATCAAACAAGTACTAATCTCATCCTACACTACAACCTAATAATCTATCTAATCCACTGTGTAGTACACTACACATGCTCTCTAACACCTATTCGATATTGAAAATCCAATTTTGTATGCAAAATTTATACTCAAAATTGTGTACAAGAGAACATCTACCTTATAGGATCCAAAAATTGATCAAAATAGAAAAATAATGGAACCAAAACAGTACCACTATGTAGTGCTTAGAGTCACCTTTCCAACGAGTATAAGATGTCAAAAGATTGACATCCTAGGTGAAAGTTATGCCTATTTGAAAAATACTTTTCTAGTTTGGCTTGTAGGTGGAAAATCATGTTACAACTTGGTAAATACCAAGCCATAACGTACTTGTGTTTTATCCATTATAAAATGTGAGTATGTTTTGTGCATTATAAAACATGAGCATATTTTTAATCCACAAAATTCTAACATGTTTTATGAGCCAAAAATCATAAGTACGCTTTGTGGCTTATAAAATGCATTAGCATGAAACATAAGTGTGTTTTATGGCTCATAAATCACAAGCACATTTTGTGGCTTAGAAAACGTACTAACATAAAACACAAGTGTGTTTCGTGGCTCATAAAATGTGAGCACATTTTACGGCTTATAAAATGTAGTAGTATTTTATCTTTATTCCACATATCTTGATACTATTATTTTTTATTCCTACATTGCTATATCACTTTTTTCCAAACTCTTATCGTATCGAATATCATATTGATCTTATACTGGTAGAATCATTGTTTTCCCCCCTTTACATGCTAGGCTTTATTTCCATACTTGATTAATTAGATTTAATTCACCTAGATTATAAATTACCCTATGCTCATTGCAACATGTGATTTTTCTTTTGTAATTGGGTTCATTAGCAACCTCATTAGATTATTTTCTCCATATTTCCTTTATAGCACTACCATCAAACTGAATACTTATATTCATGAATTTATTAGTAGTGAAGGATGATCTCTAAGGTTGCGCCTTTTTGGCATGGACAGTTATACAATAGGCCTTCAATTGAAGAAGATAATGTTTATCTCTTCCAATATATTATTGGGTATCGAGCACCTCTTGATATAGATAAGAGACATTTTCATGAGAAATATCATGAAAAGGAACATCTCTAGGGTACTATTGGCTCTTAAAATAATCAAGGTAATACAAATTAGGAGTTAGGTTGAAGTAGTATGAGGAAACATTTCCAAGAGAAACATAAAGAAATGGTGAAAGTGATAAAATGAGAGAGAGAGAGAGAGAGAGAGAGAGAGAGAGAGAGAGAGAGAGGAGGGATAGAGAGATACATAAAGAGAGGAAGAGAGTAGAGAAGGAGAGGGAAAGAGACATAAAGAGATAATGAGAGAGATAAAGAGATAGAGAGGGAGAGGGATAGATAAAGAGATATAGAGGGAGAGGGGGGAACATATAGAGATAGTGAGATATATATATATATA